>JBAMJV010007798.1:0-30000 GCA_037951105.1 Echinarachnius parma
GATCCAATGAGCTCAAGGTATCAATTGCTCCAGAAAACAAAATAACAAAATGTGTGGTATAGCACGCACTGTAATATAGGGCAGTTAGGGCTCAATGTCCATGTGCATACGTCACCAGACAGACATGTTTACGGCCACTGCCAGAGTCGCTTGACTTGGGAGTTGAAACGGGTTTCAATAATTGCCGTTTTCTTATTTTCTCTGATGAAAAAGTGCTTTGAAAAGTAATATATTCATATTCTCTGCAATATCTTAGCTTTCTATACAAGTATTAATTCAACTACTGTCGGTTTCCAATTAATACACACTTTAAAGGGACATAGTAACATTGTCCAAACCCTCAAAATCCATTTGTAATTGTAGCGGTTCCCTTATACCCTTGTTGTATTTGTCACTTTTTGCACATGTCAACAAGTTACTAGATACCTTTAAAGGGAATTCTTCTTTTAACACGATCAATTGTTAATAAAAAGAACAAGACTAAGACTAGCAATAAATGAAAACAAAATACAAGGATACAATATAAATCGCTGAAAATATTTTTGGTTTTTCTCCACAACACTTAGGTTCAGGGATAATGAATGCATCTTGCAAGTTGAAGGGGAAGAACAAATAACAAACCAGCGCCTTCTTCAACCAGACGTTAGTTGTTTGTGATGATCAAGGTGGTAAGGAAAGTGGTGTGTTCATGTGATTATATCATTATAATCATTATACAGATTTAGTACATTCGTTCCTCTTCTATAACATGACACTTATCCCACTTGAAAAGGGAAATTACCTTCAATATTGTTGTTTAATAATTAGTACATTAAAACGCATGTGTGTTTATGATTGTGTGTTCGACACTTTCTTCATAAAATAAATATAAGAGAAAATCAGCAATAATTAAATCTAGTTAACATTGAATGTAAAGTATCCAACATGTGTGCCATTTACACTTATATGTGTGATAAAACATAATGCCTACTTTAAAATACATCCTCTTTTCGATTCAAATGTTACAGTACACACTTTCCGAAAGGAAGTTCTGTCGACTAAAGCGTCAGTTACAGTGCGATGGAATGGCCAGAGAATGCGGTTGACACCGGACCGACCACGGAAGGTTTCGATTCAGTTTTCAAGCTTTTCCGTTTAATGACTAACACGAAACAAAAACAAAGATAAGTCAGGAAAATACATGTATTAAAACGGTAGTTCAATTTTGGAATAAGAGGGAGCCTCAATACACATTGTTTGTGAGGTACAGAAAAACCTGAGTGTAAAATTTGAAAAACACACACTTCTTTAATGATATGATCAACTTTGTTTGATCAAACTCGCCTCGGGCGTGCTGGCTGGAATATCCATACATATAACTATTGCAATTATTGTCATGTCCACAGTTATTCGTAAATTGTTAACCAGCCAGTTGGAAACAATATGCTTACACTTTTCAAAGATGTACAAAAGAGGTTATTAAAGAGTTGTTTCTGATCTCTCTATTTAAATTAACAAAACACCTCATGCACAATTGTTTTAAATAAAACATGGTTGAAACCAATGCGTTCTACGAAAGCGAGTGTTGGTTACTAAAATTCAGTTTGCCCAAAAACTGTTCTACTAGTTTCCACCTTTAACACTTAACCGTTAGCCTTGTTATGACAAATGGGGTAAACTATACCACAACCATTGGCATTGTTGTTCTAATCAGAAATGTATGCAAAACCGATATGCGAGAGCGCCATTATACAATATGACAAATGTGATCATGGTAATTTATATAAAATGAAATTAAAAACCCCAAAATACAAATACCTAGTGCATCATTAATAAGGAAGCAGTACATTTACATAACATACATACATAAATGCATGTACAAACATCATAACATATGATATCTAATAATATGTACATGCATGCATTTATTCATAAGTAATACAACATATAATACAATATAATAAATATAAATTCCCATAATATAATAATCACAATTTTGTCTTTAACCTGTACAGTCACACTCTACAATTGTGCTATCAATGGTGGCAGCTGCCAGCCGATGTCTCTCCTCCGAAGCAACGCCACCTCCAGCCTACAGTGCCCTGTGGTGTGATGGTGAATGTAAGTCATGGAGAGTGGGGTTTGTGAGACAAGCGAAACGACTCTCAACCAAAATATGAGCAACATGTGCAGTCACGCCGACTATTTCTAATGTGAGTCCTGAAAAATATTCAAAACTATGTGTAATGATTAGAAACAAATATTATTCCGCGTTCTCATTGTAAGAGCTAGATGATACCATTTAAGTAATTATTACAAAATTTTACAATTTCCAAAGACATTACGTAAGTTAATGAGCTTACGGTAAAAAGTAATTTCAAATATGTATAAGCTTCATTATGAAAATTATGCGATACCACTAAAATCTTCCATACTTTATCTCAAATTTATATTTACACTGCATTTGTGCGGTATGTTCTAATCAGACTAATTGTATTCGCTAATGTATTTCTATTGACAACGAATACGATCGAAATGTATGTTGTTAATTTCTCCGATACAGTTCTACCCCTACGTCTGGACCTGCGGAGGGTAACACACGAAATTGAGATCACGGGAACTGACTTAGGAGTGCGCTTTGATGATATTATCAGGATAACCGTTGCTGGACGGACCGTGTAACTTGACTGCAATGGACCAGTTTCTACCAACCAGGATCGAGGTATTACCCGCAGTTATGGCGCAGATCTGCAAGCGATAGTTTGTTCAGGGTGAGACGAAGGGGGGGGGGGGGGGGGGAATATCTATTTACATTTAACAACCCCCCCCCCCCCCCCCCCCCCCCCCCCCTCCAGAAATAATAGTTTCCCCCGCCATATTTTAGCCCAGCGGGTTCCAACAGGTTAATAAAACAAAAGACTAGTATATATTTTTTGTTTTGTTAAGTGTAAAATAAACTGGTGTATGACGTAGTCACCCGCGATCATGTCCTACGTAGTACCTTTATCATACATTGATACTCATATTGTATGTTCGCTCTCGACCTATACCGTGCCGTCCCACAAAAAAACTATACACTTTTGAAATGGCTGCCAGAATATAAAATATATGATTCTGGGGGAACAAGTTTAATGTATGGAAAGCTCATAAACTCAATCTTTCATATGACACCAAAAAGTCCGAAATTAATTCATGCTTGGGTGAGCACTGACTCACTTTTGTAAAGGGTATGGCAAATTAGGTTGCGCAGGAATTATCCTTCCAATTTGTGAGAGGTAAATCCTTTGGAGCTTACGGAATTGCGGATGATAATGAACCAATTTATGATCAATTGTGATGAGTTTGGGTTTTGCTGATTGAAATTTCGTGGTTTATGGGAATTAACATTTTATGCAAGAGTGAACAGGATTGCATTTATTATTGTAAGCATTGTAACTTTCACCTGGTAGACTCAGTGCTGTGTTCATGGGAAGTCAGGACGGGGTGATGGTACATGGTGCAGGGGAGGTGAAAATGTAGGGTAGGACTTTGTTGGGTAGATGGGATAAGGGTCAAGAGGAATGTATGCCCCTCCCCCCCCCCCCCCCCCCCCCACTCTCCTCTCTCTCTCTCTCTTCCTGGTTGCTTGTGCATATCTCGACAATTCATATTCGTTGGTCTCCACTCCAAATATCCAGACCACCTTCCCCTTATCCCGAATTCTACCTACATTTCCAATTGGTCTGGTTGCTATTATCCATTGACACCTGAAATCAATCACAATCTATCAGTCACTCAATCAATACCGTGAATTAGACAATCAACATTCAGCTATCAAATCACTTAATCAGCAATGTATCAGTCAATCGGTACATGTACATGTACCATCACCCCATCCTGACTCCCATGAAACACACCACTGAGACTATCAGGAAAGTTACAATGCTACAATACAAAAATGACAATTCTGTTCTCTCATGCATAAAAGTTTGGTTTAATAAACCATAAAATCACTCAGCAAAACCCAAACTGCTCGCAATTGATTATGAATTTATCATATCACCCTCAATTTTGTAAGCTCCAAAGGACTTACCTCTCACACATTGAAGGCTAATTCCTGTGCAACCTAATTGTCATACCCTTTACAAAATGTGAGCAGTGCTCACACCAAGCATGAATTATTTTCGGACTTTTTGGTGTCATATGAAAGTTGAGTCCATAAGCTATCCATACATATAAACTTTTCCCCCAGAAGCATATATTTTTTTATTCCGGCAGCCATTTCAAAGTGTATAGTTTTCAAAGGATTTACCTCATACCCTTTACAAAAGTGAGCAGTGCTCACCCAAGCATGATTATTTTCGACTTTTGGTGTCATATGAAAGTTGAGGTTTATGAGCTTTCCATACATATAACACTTTTCCCCCAGAATCCTATATTTTTTTATTCGGCAGCCATTTCAAAAAGTGTATATTTTGTTTGGGGACGCACGGTAGTGTAGTTATCACATCGTAACTTATGGTACATAATTTATCCTGATTGTGTTTCCTTCTACATTAGCGCTAGTTGTGTAACAGCTTCTGCCAGCGCTGGGACATCGGGAACAGTCGAGATCGTGATAATTCAGAGGAGCTGCAGAGAACTGGACAGAGTGGAACAGAATTCTCTTACGTGGGTAAGCTATCATAAGTTTGTATGTTACATACGTCATATAATAACATAATTTTGATTTCACGGTACTTATACTTATTGTCATTGTTATTATTATTAATATCATTATTATAATTATTAGTATTATTATTATTATTATTATTATTATTATTTTCATAATTTGACAAATTATTGTGAATAAAGCAAGGCCAACTTGTATGCTATAAAACACATTTATTTCTATGCAACATCTAATTTGGCTTTATATAATAGGTCCAATCGTATACCTTGAATATATTTCAGATAATAAATGCATTTCACTTTTTATGATGTCAATAGACTTGTACCTCAATTAATCTGAATAAAATGATTACGAACATGACAAATTACGTTATATTATTTGTTTCCTTCAGAATCCCCAAATAACCGGGTTTTCACCGCAAAAAGGGCCCGTTGCAGGTGGTACGAGAGTCACGATTTTTGGAGAACACCTTGATACAGGAAGGGATCAACAAGCATTTTTCCATGACGTTCACTGTAGAGATATGTTAGTAACTTATAATATTACAGTGTATTACCAAATTATTATTAATTTTACGTATAAACATTCAGTAGATGCTTTTCAGATTATCATTGTTGACGGTTATTTTTGAAGAAGCATAACAATCTTCGCACTTGTCAATGATTTCATCAAATTAACAATGGATTGTTCATCATATTGGTTTATTGTTGAAATATAATATCTCACACAATACAAGTATATCACAGCTTCGTACAGACTATAATGGTTATAGATAACAACTGAAGGTAAAATACGTCATACTTTTCGATGTCCCTTAGGATTCATAATAGTATTTGCTTTGTCAATATTATTGGTTCTAATTTAGTGAAACTAATGGAAACGTTAGTTGTGTGATGTCACGCGGAGGCCACTCAGCTTTGACACTGACCATGATATTTGACGGTGTCGCAGTGAGAGAATCGGAAGACCAGTTTATTTTTCTACCGAACCCTGAAATAGATGCCATGGAGGATGTTGATACTATATCTTCGTGAGTATTTCGGTTTTACTCTAGAGATCATAATATTTTGTATCTTAGGATAAAAAGTCCAACACCATTATAATTTCATATAACGCCCTCTCGTCTTCGATATATTGGATGATTCAGGATGCGATGTTTATAAGATTCCAGTACAATGTATATCTTATATAAAAAAATCATTTTCTCTACCTGTAACTGGATATGAAATGTTGGAAAATGTTGTATGGTTTATTGGGACATTATTTGGCGAATAGTAATCGTATAAATCTTCTTGTTTGTTTGTAGAGGAGGTATTGCGATTGAAGTGACCGGACAAGGTTTTGAATTGATCCAGGTGCCTATGATTGTATCTACTTCATATTCATCGGGTAACAGTAATAATGAGGTATGTTTTGTTATGAACCCAACAATACTAATTATTTGTAATGATATGATATTAGTGGCTTTTATTTCACGAACAATTCAAAATTATAATATCGCATGACGTGAACAAAATACTAATGTGGCATAACTCGCATCGAATACAACAGTTTGATATAACAAATTATCATGCATATCCCATTGTTTTACGAAAACTTAAAGCTTGTTAAACTTATGTACGCAATGTGGCTTTCAAGTTTAATGGTTATAAGATCGTATTTATGCTATGTGTTAGGAACATGTTATTAGAAGTGGGTTTAGCTTGTTTCATTGTCAGTCCCTCTTTTACAAAACGTCTGAACAGTTTCCAGTTGACGGATGGGGATGAATGAAACACACAAAAAACAAATCAGATCGAACAGCCCTATAATTTGGATTCTATGAATGAAAAACGAATGCGTCCCTCCATCAGACTATATATCGGTCAATAAAAGAGTTTAACTGATTTAGCATAATATTACAACTATATTGTACTTATTCTTGTAAAGGTATTGTGAAGCCGACATTTGTAAAGGTATGTCACGGAAAAAATCTCAAAAATGAAGAATATGTAATTACATGATGTAGTCAGTTTAAGCGAGGTTTGGTTATTTTGCCTAGTGTGCGGTCATGCTATTCGTATGTGTGCGCGGGTCACGTATGGGTCACGCATAGCGTTGTAGTACTTCGTGGAATTCATGTACGAACTTCCTCACTGGGTGAATATACGTATAATGCACAATTGTTTGTTGGACGACGGTTTATTAGTTTTAGGTCTATAACTCCACGAAAAAGAGATTTCAAGCCCTAATTTTTTCAGGCATGCTATTAAATGACATTTTCTTTCATATAAGACAATAACCTCGCAACTTTTGAAATTTGGCTTGCAAAAGAGGGAATGTCTCTTTAAGGCAAGGCATGCGCTTGAATTCAATATGGCATTGGACAGACAGTGTAAATCAATGAATTGTTGTGATTTTCGGTGTTTCAGATTTGTATCGACGATTTATTAAACCCCTATCTAGACATGTGATGTTGTGGATAACACCCGACTAGCATGCCCGACACCCGCAGACCCTGACAGGAAAAGACGGTCGACATATACACAGAGTGTTGCCATTCTATCTGTTGATATGGATGGTTTCCAGGTAGATGGTGGGAATATCACCTACTACCCCGATCCCTTCTACTTCAACCTCAGTGATCCCAATAACATCGCACTTATTGATGCAACCAGGCAGCTCTCCTTGAAGGTAAGTTAGTAAGATTGTAAGCGTTTGTTCACCTCTTGATGTATACATGTATCTTTTTCATGATAATGGTAAGTATGTGATTTTATTTAAGATAATTATATTCAAGATTATTGCACTTGCGATATGTATAATACTTGAGTAACTTAAACATAATCATTACCTTTTATTATTTGTTTCAGGGCACTGATTTAGATTTAGTTAGCAGCGTAGGCGATGTGATGGTCTATGCTGGATCCGATGGAATATGTGACGTTTACCTCCTGAAACCGACCTCCTTGCTGTGCAAACTTCCAGAGACTCAACCTGAAGCCGATGCAGATGTCACAGTTGGACAAGGAACTAGACGGTTGCCGCAAATCATGGTAATTGGATATTAAAATGATAACATATAAATGAATGAACTGAATAGTTTCTTTTTAAATGAATTTAGTGGTTATGAGAGCCTTCTAATTACATTCAAATTACGAATTAGAATATCAAGGATCTGTTAAAGGGACATTCCCTCTTTTGCAAGCCAAATGTCAAAAGTTGCGAGGTTATTGTCTTATATGAAAGAAAATGTCATTTAATAGCATGCCTGGAAAAGTTAGGGCTTGAAATCTCCTTTTCGTGGAGTTATACACCTAAAACTAATAAACCATCGTCCAACAATTAATTGTGCATTATATGTATATTCACCCAGTGAGGAAGTTCGTATACTGATTCCACGAAGTACCACAACGCTATGCGTGACCCCTACGTGACCCGCGCTAGCTACGTGACCCGCGCACAATTAAGAATAGCATGACCGCACACTAGGCAAAATAACCAAACCTCGCTTAAACGGTAATCCCCCACTTGGTCTAAACCCGCTTCGTCTAATATCCACTTCGTCTAATCCTACATGGTCTAAACCCATTTCGTCTACAACCACTTGGTCCATTAGCCGGTTCGTCGAATAACCATTTGGGCTATACCCTTATTGTCTAATATCCACTTGTCCCAAACCCACTTAGTCTAATGCCATTTCGTCTTATCACCAGATTGTCTAATATTCGATTTGTCTAATATCACTTCGACTATTTATCAGTTCGTCTCATACCACTACGTCTAATACCCATTTGGGCTACACCCACTTCGGCTATATCCAGATGGGCAGTTCATCACTTGGTCTAATCACCATTTCATCAACTTCCCGTTTGGTCTAATTGACAGTTGGGCTACTCCCACTTAGGCTAATGTCCCACTTGGGCTAATGACCACATGGTCTAATGCCCATTTAGTCTAATGACCATTTGGTCTAAAGATCTAATGTTACGTTGGTGTAAAGTTTGATATGATAATTGTAATGCAGTGTCAGTAATAGTGTCCACTAAGTTCAACAGTTCAACAGGGGCCGCGGAAAGGTATTGAAAGAGGAGGGCTGACCACATTTCAATTGTTATATAGTGTGTTATTTTATGTTTATGTATTTCTTTGTTTTTCCGCGGCCTCTGTTCAAGATGTGTCTGAACCCATGTTAGATCCTATGCACCCGTACGAAACTAGACAAGTTAAAATTACCACTAAATAACGAGTGTAATACAATTATATTTTGTGAAAGCATAATGTTACCCTATAATTTATAAATGTGTGTGAAATATCTTAATAATTATTAAACTGTGAATCATGTTTGCTCCTCTCTGTAGTCAAATGATCCCTGCTAGCAGACATCGTTTTTTGTGCGTACCAAATGTTGCTTATGAAACTTGTTTGATAGATTGTCTTTATCTAAGCATTAAAGCTTAAACAGTGGCAAGCTTAATATTGCCATTGGAAGATAGGTGACAAACTACTTGCCAAAGTATTTTCTTGTCTTTTTCTATTGAGACTGTTGTAGATATTTGTAAGACTATTGATGCCTTGAAATGCCGCGTGTGCTACTTGCGGGGAGGGGAGGGGGGGGGGGGGGTATACCGCTTTGTTTTGACATACGAGATGGTTGCTTGTAGTTGTACGAGATTGCAATTCCACATTAATATTAATTATGTTATTTAGCCCAAAATACGAAAAGAAAAATTAGTTAGGAACCTGATTGTAATGAATTAAGTTGATGATATAATGTTATTTTTGTAGAGCGTATAGTATCATTTAATTGCAAAGCGCATTGAGACCATGTATAATGCGCTATATAAGCACAATTATTATTATTATTATTATTATGTATTATTATTAATTTTAAGTCCGAATTTCCGATGCACCAAATTGTACCTTTTTGTCTTCGAGTATAGACCTATACATGAAAAATCTTCCCCGTTGGGGCAGGGGGGGGGGGGGGGGGGGCAGGTTAACCCTCTCCCTCTGGTTCTACCCCAGCCTTCGGTCACTTCGCTGCCTCCAGACTCATCATTGACTGTAGGCTATATCATACATTAGTGCATGTGACAATGTGTTTTTTCGTTTAAATATATTTTAAATTCCTGATCGATGAAATCATTACACACCATCCCAGTTACAGTTAGTATTAAGCCCGAATTTCGTGTCTATTTCAGTTTTGGACTTGAAATTGTGCAATCTGGTGCTTACCTAGATAGGAAATTCGAGCTTAACATTGACTGTATCATTCTTGGAAAGCGTGTTATGATTTGATCAACCAGAAATTTGCAATATATTTTCACGAAGAAAATAAATAATTTGCACACTAATGAATATGCACCCGAACACAAACACAAATATTGTATGTATATGTTTAGCGTCATGCACAGTTCCAACAGGCATATGCCACATTATATATGACCCAACATCTTCCCGAGGGGCGAAGCTACCGAAGGCTGGGGCAGAGCCTAATAGGGAGGGTTTGAGAGGAGTATCCCCTTCCCAGAGAGAACATTTTGCATACTTGAAATGGTGCAATTTGGTGCACAAGCAGCCAGAGCAATGCCAGCCTACACTGGAACTATGTGATCCAGTTTATAGAAAAAAAACTCCCCCAGACCATACGCAGGTTACACAACAAACTGAGATAATATGTTCGCGCGCTAAGCGCGCAGCGAAAATTAAAAGTGGATGTATAAATTACGTTTTTAGCGTTAGAATTAACAAGTCTTAGCTCATACAACGAATGTTTTCTTTCCCACTCGTATACAGATACAAAAAAAAAATATATATCCTTCCATAAAAGCTGGGAGGGGGGGGGGGGGGGGGAGAGGTAATTGTACATGTCATCCCCCCCACCTTGTGAGGCGGGATGCATCCCCCTCATCCCCCCGTTGTCTATGCCCCTGTTTGACGATATACGATTTTATGGAATCTGTTTTTTGTTGTTAAAGGTACCTGTTTATAACGCCCATTATCTTGTTTCCTTTTAGGTGGTCAATATACACTAGCTGTTTGATGAAATTCACTTGTTTATAGCGGCCACATATCTATTTTCCCTTGGGTGGTGAGCGTACGAACAATATTTTGGGACTTGTCTATGAAGGTCACCTGATTGTAGCGGCCAATTAGTTTTCTCTTATACACAGGTTTCGTCTAGTGAAACCGCTGTGGCTAAATATCCATAGAGCTATAATTACAGCCCTATGGAATCGTTCATACGGTATGCAGGCGGTGGCCACCACAGAGGTCAGTGTGGGCGATCGTTAGACCAAATGAGAATTAGACTAAATTGTCATTAGCCGAAATAGTGTTTAGACGAAATGGCATTAGACGAACTGCTTTTAAACCAAGTGGAAATAGACCTATTGGTATTAGACGAAATGGTAATAGACCAAATGGTAATAGACTAAATAGATATTAGACCAAATGGTTATAGACCAAACGGTAATTAGACGAATTGCATATAGACCAAGTGAAGAGTAGCCTAACTGAGAATTAGACGAACTGGTATTAGACGAAGTGATGATAGACGAAACGGGGGAAAAAAGTAGACGAAGTGACAATTGGCCCATTTGGTGATTAGACGAAACGGCAATTGCCTAAATGGGCATTAGACCTAGTGATGATTAGACCAAATGGGTTTAGCCGAAGTGGAGTTAGACGAACTGATGATTAGACCAAGTGGTATTAGACCAAGTGAATAATATCCGCTTAAACTGACTACATGTAATTACATATTCTTCATTTTTGAGATTGTTTTCCGTGACATACCTTTACAAATGTCGGCTTCACAATACCTTTACAAGAATAGGTACAATATAGTTGTAATAGTGGGTGCGGTTCGTTATTCCGAAGGTTCGTTATTCCGAAGGTTCGTTATTCCGAAGGTTCGTTATTCCGAACACGCAAATTTCCTATACCTGAGTGTTCGTTAATCCGAAAATGAAATAGGGTTCGTTAATCCGAACATTTGTTGCATTATTCCGAAGGTTCGTTATTCCGAAGGTTCGTTATTCCGAAGGTTCGTTATTCCGAAGGTTCGCTATTCCTAAAATGAAATCGGGTTCGTTATTCCGAAGGTTCGTTATTCCGAAGGTCCGTTATTCCGAGGGTTCGTTATTCCGAAGGTTCGCTATTCCTAAAATGAAATCGGGTTCGTTAATCCGAAAATGAATTTGGGTTTGTTATAATGCTATAATTTCATATAAAGAGATAAAATAAACTTAAATGTTTGATTGGTCTGGCCAAGGGAGGGAAACGGGGAGGGGTATGCTTAATGCAGGCTGTAAATTAAATCAACAAAACAAAAACTATAGTATTATAACAAGCCCGATTTAATTTTCGGAATAACGAACCCGATTTTATTTTCGGATCAACGAACCTTCGGAATAACGAACCTTCGGAATAACGAACCTTCGGAATAACGAACCCGATTTTATTTTCGGATCAACGAACCTTCGGAATAACGAACCTTCGGAATAACGAACCTTCGGAATAACGAACCTTCGGAATAACGAACCTTCGGAATAACGAACCTTCGGAATAACTGAACCTTCGGAATAACGGACCTTCGGAATAACGGACTGTAACCGTAATAGTATGCTAAATCAGTTAGACTCTTTTATTGACCGATGTATAGTCTGATGGAGGGACGCATTCGTTTTTCATTCGTAGAATCCAAATTATAGGGCTGTTCGATCTGATTTATTTTGTGTGTGCTTCATTCATCCCCATCCGTCAACTGGAAACTGTTCAGACGTTTTGTCAAAGAGGGACTGTCCCTTTAAAGTACTAAGTAATCCTTTGTGCGTAAAAATGGAATAACGACATGTACTCGTTAAACCTATGATATCATTAAAGGCCAAGTTGAGTTTTGGTAATTTCCAAAGTGCCCCCCCAACATCGATTGTAACGGATTTGGTTGATTTCAATTCTATATGAAAGATCATCGAAAAAAACATGGGAAATAATAATAATTTCCATTCAAATGCTCTAATTGTTGTGAAATTTGCTTTCAAAATATCATATAAAAGTGGTTGACGCCCGGGTATCACTTTTTAGAACCGCTAGTGCGAGGCACTAGCGTTCTATGTTCTCCTAATAAAAGACTGAAACCAAATATTTGTGTGCACGCTAATTGTGCTTAAAACTATACATATGATACGGTACTTACCAGCAATTTACTCTCCAATATGTGATCCAACTACCGGGTGGATTAAGATTATGATTTTTCCTTCCATTCCGCAAAAAATCAGTGATATATGCGCCTCATGGACCAGTCTCTCCGTGTGTTAGCGCGACTGTGAACGAAAGGCGAACGAATGCGAATGGGGCTTGCGAGTTGCGTCAACGGCAGTGTTGGAGTCATACTTCTATGGTTGCGATACATAATATACACGTACTACTGTATAGTAATATACACGTACTACTGTATAGTATTACCGCACACAGTGACTGCACTACAGTCCCGTATTACCGCACGTGCACTATACAGTCCCGTATTAGGACCTACGACGCTAGTGCTTCGCGCCGAGTTAATTTGACACTTCGAGTTGTAACGGCTCTTTTTGAATGATAACAGGGGTTTTACTTTGTCGTTTGTAATTGTGTATACTTTTCGAGCATGGTGAAGTTATAACTATTAGTTTGTATCGTAATCGTGCAGGTTTTGGTTACTAAAGTTAAGTTTGACCAATACTCAACTATCCCTTTAAGTTATTTCAAACATAGGGTAACTGACCAGAAGTATATAATATGCATGAACAAATGAGCAACGAAAAAGACCAGTGCTCTACCAGCTGAGCTTAAACAAAAAAGCTGGCGCTGTGTTTGTCCCTAAAACTCGTTCAATACTTGAATTGGTCAAAAGCTATTATAAACTAATTATAAAATCAAGTTGTAACATTATTAATTGATAATAACCGATGATAATAAGAACGATTCAATTATTTGGGCAAATATGAGATTTTCGGATAGTAGAACACTGAATGTAGGTGCACCACAGGGTTGTGTGCTGTCTCCCATATTGTTCACTCTGCTAACTAGTGAAAGTCCAGTAAGCCCATCTTGCCACACTGTGAAATATGCAGATGACACATGTATTGTAGGATTGATAAGTGACAATGAAGAAACAATGTATAGGGAATGTGTTGATAACTTTGTGGAATGGTGTCAACAAACATCATTGATTTTGAACACTAGGAAAACTAAAGAGATGATATTTGATTTTCGTATTGTAGGAAGAGGGGATCATGACAGCATTTCAATCGAGGGACAAGTTATTGATCAGGTGCCGGAATATAAATACCTTGGGACAATTATAGATGATAGATTGAATTGGGATGGAAACACGAGTAAACTTCAGTCAAAAGGAAATCAGCGAATGTATTTTCTTAGGAAACTTCGGTCCTTTAATGTGAGAAGTCAAACACTTGCTCTTTTTATCAGAGTGTTATACAGTCTGTCATATGTTTTTCCTCGGTAGCATGGTTTTGTGGCTTAACGGAAACAAATAAGTCCAAACTGACAAGGGTTGTATCACAAGCTTGCAAAATTACTGGAATGTCCATGCAACAATTAGAGGACATTGTGCAATTGGCTCTTTTGACTAAGCTTGATAGCATTATGGAAGATGAATCACATCCTCTTCATGAAGAGGTGACCATTAATAGATCTGGTAGAATTAGACTTCCAAAAACGAGGACTGAGAGATACAGACGGTCATTTTTTATTTTAGCAAGTAGAGCTTTTAATAGTAAGTTTAAAAGATGAGGTCATGTTATCACTTATTCAATGGAGCATGTTGCACATGTCTTGGAAATATAGTCATTATTTAATGTATATAATTCCCTAGTGTTGGGGTCTAATCCCCATTAAATATTTACTCTTGTCATTAAAGTCACTTTCATACTATCTCAGACCTGAAGTGTTCATTGTGTGTACACACAACATGACATGTACATGTATGTATAGGAATATTTATATTATTTATTTTAACTTGTTTTAGTTAATCTCTGGAAGTTATTGATTTAATAGAGCATGTTGCACATTTGTTTAAAATTACAGTCATTACTATTATGGATAAAATTGCGCTTTTAAATTTCAATAATTGATTTATTAACTTACAAGGTACAGGTACTCATGAGCAGGGTTGGTGATCTAACCAAAGGCAATTTAGATCGTTGTTTGGATCTTCTTTCTGTCTTTCTTTCTTTCTTTCTTTCTTTCTTTCTTTCTTTCTTTCTTTCTTTCTTTCTGTCTTTTTTTTTTCTTTCTTTCTTTCTTTCTTTCTTTCTTTCTTTCTTTCTTTCTTTCTTTCTTTCTTTCTTTCTTTCTTTCTTTCTTTCTTTCTTTCTTTCTTTCTTTCTTTCTTTCTTTCCTTCTTTAGGAAAAATGAAATAAAACAAAGGTACTATATCACCAACCCTGCTCATGGGCAATTTAATTCAGTTTATATAACTTCCCAGTGTTGGGGCTAAATCTCCATTAAATATTTATCTCTGTCTTTAAAGTCACTTTCATACTATATATAACGGGATCACAGACCTGAAGTGTTCAATGTGTGTACACACAACATGACTACATGTATGTATAGGAACACAATAGTTACTTATATTATTTATTTCAACCTGTTTTAGCTAATCTCTGGAACTTACTTGTTATTTTTTTGTCTCAGGAACTTACGTGTATCTTGCTATTTTCAAATGTGTTCTACTGCCTTTAAATGATTTAATTACATATGTCGCCCTCTCTTTTTAATATTTCTCTCTCTTCTCTTTCTTTTTCTTTTTCACTTTTTCTTCTCTTTTTCTTCTTTTTTTCTTTCTTTTTCTCCCTCTCTCTCTCTCTCTCTCCAAAACTCCTGTTTTTTAGAGGTTGTAGTAGTATAATAATTTATATATATTGAACATATTTGGAAATTCATTGTCTCACTGTGTGTCTCACTGTGTGTATGTGTGTGTGCGCGCGCGTGAGTGTGTGTGTGTGCTTGTGTATGGGTGTGTGTGCGTGCGTCGGCTGGTGAGGGGTGTGTTACCCTCTCAGCGGCGGACGCGCGCGCACAGGCGGGACAAGCATGCATGATGTGGATTTGGTGTTGGGGAAGAGTGCATGTATGGGTGCATGTGTGTGTGCGTGCGTGTGTGTGTTGTGTGTGTTTGTGTGTGAATGATCACAGGGGGAGGAGTGCCCTAGTATGGGGATTTCTGGATGGGACTGAGCTTGAGTTAAGTTTAATTATGCACATTGCTACTCTTCTTCTGTCCCTTAAGCTTTTCTTTCTCTCTCTCTCTCTCCCTCTAAACAATTGTAAGTGATATTTGTTCGTACTGTATGATTTGTATGTTATGTATAATTGTGATATTTGTATTACTGATTTTGACTTCTGCACATATTTGTTTAATGTCCGGCAACAAATTTTATGTTATTGTATTTTAACGTGACAATACATTATCTATATCTATCTATCTATCTATATCTATATCTTACCAATTGTTAAGGGTAATTAAATCCCGTATTTCTAATATTCTCGTTCAGGTTGCGCACGGAAACTTACGATTCTATCCCGGATATGTCGAGTACGTGGCGATGACAAACAACATAGGTATTATCGCTGGGTCTATAGCTGCCGTGGCCGTGCTCATCATCGTAGCCCTGGTCGTCACCGGGGTCGTGATCAACAGACGCATACAGCAGAGCATCGAGATGCAGGCGGAGGAACTTGAATTGGTTGAGAAGAAGATACAGGAGAGGGTTCAAGCTGGTAATAAACGGACAATCTCGTCCTCTATAATTTCTTTTAAAAAGTAATACAATTCAAGATTGAGTTTTGTTACGCTTCTTGATCGATTATACTGGTAATACAATATTTGAACAAAATACAGAAACCAAGGTCCACTATCAAAATAAAAACGGATACATCCATAAAATATCTCAAAAGGTCAACAGATATAACGTAAAATGTATAAAAAATAACATGTTGGTAGATATTTTTGACCGATAATTGAGAAAAAGTAGTATGTGGACAAATAACGTATAGGCCATGTAGCTTGTTTAAGTTCCTAAATAATTTGTTTGTCAAAACGATTGATATCATCACGGACATAATAAATACATTAATTAAACCAATACATTGTCTTATTTTGTTTCTTCCTGTAGTAATTTACTTGCTGCAACAATAAAATGTAATTGTATATTTTAATCAAATGTTTTATTTACCCACAACCTCAGAATCGACACCGGAGCTGACTCAAGTTCAAGAACGGATCACACACAGTCTGGTATAAACAGTTAACACTTTTCAAACTGTCACTGTGCACACTAAGAAATAAAGGTTCACGTGTGCACTTTTAACAGCACAGATGTCAAACTTAATTTTAGTAACCAAAACCTGCACCATATAACTCCACCATGCTCGATACGTATAAACCATTACATACGACTATTAAAGTCAAAAGCCGGTTGTCATTCAGAAATAGCCGTTAAACCCCAAGAGGGCGCTTTATAAAAAACTCTTATGTATAAACAATTTTTCATACAGAATTGTGCATGTGATGTTTTGTTAAAATGATGATTTAATATAGATATCATCAACAAATATTTAAAAACCTCTTTTGAAATTTTGGGAAAGTGTATAAGCATTAATGTATTTTCTAAAGAGTCAAGTATCGCCTGGCTAAACGACTGATAAATAAAATATTTTGAAATCAAATTTTACAACTATGAATGCATTCGAAAGGGTAGATTCTTTCAAATTCGACACACAGTTTTTAATTACCTCACAGATCTTTTTTTTTTATTAAAGTGCCCCCTATACCAAAACTGAACTATCCCTTAATTTTTTGATAATTTCTAACGTGCCTATTTCAACGTTTTTTGTGTGCATAGACTCATTACGAGGAAGCAACCGCACCGCCAGCCCTCGTCCACACGTACATGAACCCGGGGCCCAGTGAAACAACCTTTGACGATAATGCCTATGAATCTATTCCGGAGCGCAAAGGCTCTCTCTCAGATGTAGCAGGCCACCTGAATCATGCGAATAACAAACCTGACTTACATTCATCGGTTGGAACCGTATTGTACAGCTACGCCTCGATTCCCGACCCATTAGCCATTAGGCAAGTCGACGGAGAAAAGGGGGTGACTGATGAACATGGATACATGGTTCCGACTGCACATATTACCACTGGAAATAAGAAGCTGAAGCATGCGAACAACGACATAAATTCACCACTTGAAGCGGACACAAACGGCGACGCCCCGGTTCCTGACCCCCTGGCGCTTCCACTAGTCTTCTCCAGGGAGATTACTGATGAACATGGATACATGGTGCCGACTGCAAATATTCCCACAGGAAAGTAGGAACGAAATCCTGTGTAACCAGTAACCAGTCGACCAAATGCCCACCTCTTAAACGTCTTAAATGTCCAAATGTAAATTAAAAAAATAATCAAATTAAATCAACAATCCATCTTTCACATGATTTAATGATGAATGAGGCTTCCCTTTCCCGGAAAACCCTGAGGTATCAATGGGAGCCTATTTGTTGAGACTCGTCAACCAGCTGTCTCTTTGTCTCCGAAATAACACGAACGCACTTCAGCATACGTTCATGAAAGCATGGAAGGTGACCGAATAAATACTTACATATAATAGGCTTCCTGCCCCCCCCCCCCCCCCCCCGACTGATGGGGTCTTCTCTTGTTAAATGACATTACAAGCCTTACTTAAGATGAAGGTCATTTGTTTAGGCTGTGGTCACACGATGCTTGCAATCACCTGCAACAGCCTACAACAAGACAATATAAGTTATGAAGGGTAGAAAAAAACACATTCGATTCGGTCAAATAAGTTTGCACTTATTATCTAAGCCTGTGCGGTCAAGCTGTGAAGGGTTTATTTTGTAACGCTGCAGTACGGAGATAACAGGGTTATGCTTCAGTTTGACAATATCCGCCTTTCAGCTCATCGCAACCCATCGCAAGCACTGTGTAACCACAGCTTTAGAGGCTTGTCTAGACCAGGTAAAGGTGAAAGTCTTGGAGGAACAGGACTGTGTAGATAACATTGACAAGTATTATGGGTGTTTCCACCACACCATACAAAAACTTAAAGGGATAGTTGAGTTTTGGTAGAGAGGGCGCTAGACTACGTTTTTTTGTGAGGTAATGTAAAACTGAGTGTAAAATTTGAAAGAGCATAATATTTAAATAATAAAATCATCTTTGTTTGATCAAAATCGGTTCAGAGACTGCTGAAATATCCATAAATATAACAATTTGTAATCAAGCTGGGGCCCCAGGTTTATAAGAGAATTTTGACCCAGCCGTAAAAAAATCAAAAAAATGCTTCCTCTTTTAAAAAAGTTACAAAATAGGTATTTAAATAGTTGTTGGTTATTTCTCTATCTAATCACTATTTCAACAAAACATCACATGCACAATATTTTATTCAAAATGGTTGAAACCGATGAGTGTTTAGAGAGCGGCCTCTTACGTTTTAACGGCTCTTTTTGAATGATAACATGATCTTTACTACGTCATTTGTAATGTTGTGTTCCTTTCTAGTTATAACTATTAGTTTGTAATGTAATGATGCAGGTTTTGGTTACTAAAATTCAGTTTCACTAAAACTGTACTCTACTTACCAGAACTCAACTATCCCTTTAAATAGCGGCGGAGGCTTTTATTTGTACAATGCATGCTAACAAATTTCCTCTTATGTATTTATGTGTGTAACTATGAGTTGGGCACTTGGCAAGAGTATATCTATAGGAAGCATATCGAATTCGGGCATAACATATATATTGGGCAAAATCATGTCATATTTGGGCACATTTATCTTTTATTCTTGCAAACTATTTCCATATTCGGGTAAATCATGTAATTTAAAGCAACTTATCATTATTTACGGGCATCACAGAGATGAAGGAACACCTTTTGTTTTATGCACGTGTCTATGTATGTATGTTAATAAGAGTTGGACACTGGCATATATCTATACAGGAAAGCATATCGAATTTGGGCAAACCATATCAAATTTGGGCAAATTCATGTCATATTCTGCAAACTCATGTCACAATCTTGTAAGGCCAAGGTCATTTCAAAGCATTTTCGGGCATTAACGAGATGAATACCTTTCTTTGATACGTATGTGTGTATGTAGGTATGTAGTATGTTAATATAATGTTGGCACTCGCGTGTTCCTAGGGGGATACATTTCGAATTCGGACAAACACTATCATATTATATGGGCAAAATGATGTCATATTCGTAAAATTCATATTGTATTCTGGCAAATCCATCATACATTCGAGCAAAAACATACAATTTTAGGGCAATTAATACCTTCTTTTTTGCTTATCAGGTAAATACGAGAAGGATGATATTCGGGGAAAAGACCTTAGCGCCCTTAAACAATATTGACCCATACGCTCATGTCAGCACTTGTGAATTTGCATGATACGTGACAGAAACCACAGATGGTAAACTGGTGTGATTTCAACTGAATATCAATAAAAAGGCCCAAATACCAATTGTACATAACTGTATAGTACTGTAATATTTATTCAAATAAATCCGATCGTTACAAAAAAAGAAGATTCATATAATACAGCGATTATAAGATTCAATTGATTGTGAATCAGATAATTTGCGCGTTTCAACGAATCAGATTTGCGCATTTAGCATGGAACACATGATCTGACTTACAATTATTTGCAACTTACAATCGATTGTATTTATTTCTGCAACGGGACCCTAGACTCACATAAGTATAATTTGGTTGTTTAATTATTCATCATTACGAATGTATTACCTGTTTTGTTTGTAAATATGTGAACTTTCTCTCTTTTTTTACACATTCTGCGTAAGATCTGTGTTTAATGTATATAATATTCTTGTATTATTTTGTTCACAACCCTGCTGCAAACAGCCTTTAGCTGAAAGCGGGCATTTTGTTTACCAATTATATAAACCGTAATTAAATCAATAAGCATGCAAACAAAGAAACCCATGTTCATGATATAATTATTTTGATAATAAATCGCCTTCTGACATTGGCATGGTGGACAAAAACATAACAGGGACATTTAACAAGTGATACATTAAACTACTAACAATTTATTTTTCAACATTCTCAACAAATTCCTCACAAATAATAAAACAATAATTCGGAGACATAACACATAATGCAGTAAATGTATGATTTCGTTGTTTATTTTTCATTGATATGTGAGAGAAAGTCCGTCTAAAAAAGTAAGAATAGTAAAGGCTGATTAAAGAACTATTCTTTTATAAACGATGAATGGGTATTAATTAATATATATTTTCCAGTTTAGTTTCTATGAAGAATCTTCGCCAGGAAGTGTCAACTTGACGGTCCAGAAAACCTCCCCCAGACATTCATCAAACCACACCACATAAGCTTGAGAAAGTAGTGTTCAAGGCTAAGGACATTAAGAGACTCCTGAGAAAACTAAACCCCAACAAAGCTGCTGGCCCGGACAACATTCCTACCAGAGTCCTGAATGAATGTAGTTCGGAATTAGCAAGACCTCTCAGCTGCCTATACGAGCTCTGCTTCTCTCAAGGAGTGTTCCCAAGCAAATGGAAGACTGCTAAGGTCATACCAATCCACAAAAGGGACTCAAAGGCTGATCCTAATATGTACCGGCCTATCTCGCTTTTGAGCAACATCAGCAAAGTCATGGAAACGGTTGTCCAGAAGCAGATCCAGAACTACCTCCTACAACACCAACTCATATCTGACAGACAGTTTGGTTTTAGGCCCCACCACAGCACAGCTGACATTCTCACCATCCTTTCTCAGCAGTGGTCCAGTTCTCTTGACAGAGGCAACGAAATCTGCCTTATTGCGCTAGATATCAAAGGAGCATTTGACAAAGTCTAGCATGGCGGTCTCATATCCAAGCTGAAAGCCAAAGGGGTTATCGGCAAGCTACTGACCTGGATCCAAAGCTATCTCTCGGATCGATCTATCAGATCTTCAATGCTTTAATGCTTCAATTCCCCAGGGATCAGTACTCGGTCCACTACTCCGTTTACATTGATGATATTGGAGACAACTGTGAAAATACCCTGTACCTATATGCGGATGACTCCACCCTTTTCTGTGAAATCCGATCCCCTGACAATGCTGAGGCAACATCAGCAAGCCTAAACAGAGACCTTAATAGACTATGGACTTGGGCTCACAAGTGGAAAGTAACATTCGAGCCAAGCAAGTGTAAAGCCCTGATAATCTCTCGAAAGAGAACTCCAACAAAGACAGACCTACATTTTGGGAACTCCACACTAACAGAAGTGGATGAGCTTGTCACAACAACTGTGGACAAGAAACTTACTTGGACAAAACATATCACCAACTTAACAGCAAGAGCTGGACAAAAACTAGGAGCGTTAAGGAGGATAGCTACCAAGCTTGATGTCGCAGGAAAAGCTACCACCTACAAGACCCAAATTAGCAGCGTAATGGAGTATGCTTCGCTGTGCTGGATGAATGAATCTACCACTGCACTTGGACTGCTGGACTCTATCCAGAGGAAAGCTCTTCGAGTCATCGGCGTGAATGAAGAAGACGCACAATCACAACTTAACATCCCATCTCTTCAACACCGAAGACGTGTGGCTGCTGCAACAGTACTATACAAGATGCAGACCAACCTTTGTTCCTCAGACATGAAGTCCATGCTCCTTCAACCATACGTGATAAGAAGATCAACACGAACCAGCAGGGCAATGCCGAGACATGCCCTTACAATACCCACCTCTAGAACCTACTCAAAGGCAGAAGCTTTCTCCACATAGCAGTACCAGAGGGCACAGTTGGAGAGATCAACGACTCTGGTGTTCAATCTTTCAAGCGACGAGTACATCAGCACCTGTTATTTATTGATGGTGTCACATAGATGAGGCACTATTTAATTTAATCTAATTTAATTTTCCTTAAGCCGCTGTGAGCCACTGATTGGCCGATGAGGATGTCATTTATGGTGCTTTAGTGCCCGTATTTGAGTTTGATGTATGTCTCGCCTTATTGGCTATTGCTCACAATAGCACCTTATACAAAAATATTTTAAAAAAATTATGAGACAGTCTTGGAAGCTAAACTGGTTTTCACAATTGAGTAATATAGTTTCATAATACAGTAAGTACAATGAATCAATAGTATTAAACACCAAGTGACACTTTGTCATAAATCATTCATGATTATACAAGTTACAAGAATGTTCTGTAATCTGATTGGTTTAAATCAGGTCATGTGACATTCAGTGGACTGCACTATAGCATCATTTGCATTGGAGTGCAGAAAACGTACTCTACCAAATGTACTATACCGGCACTCGCCAGAGTGCAGGTATAGTACTTTATTTCAATTAAAGTGATTTATAGTGCTTTAATTAAATTATTTATTCTTTGTTTTTTGGGGGCAGCTCAGTAGGAGCGGGAAGTTGTATAAAACAAACAATGCACGTTTGCTTGTGCATTTGTGGGCCGAAATAATGCACTCTGTGCTCGACTCGCCAACTGGATATACCGCACTCGGTCCTGCGGACCTCGGTGCGGTATATCCAGTGGCTCTTCTCGCACATCGTGCATTATTTGGCCCTGAATGCACTCGCTACCGTGCATTATCTGTATAATAATGCATTGGGGATCACACGCGATTTGTGAAAATACTATTCATTATCAAAATCGAGTGATGTACAAAGTATTAGAAATACCATTTTCAAAAGCGTCATTATATGATAATTTATATTCTGGTTGAAATTTTGAATTAAACAAATAATAATGCTTATAATGCTTGATCATTACATAAGTATTCCCTTACGCGCTTTGTGGATGTGGTGTGGCAAGATTGTTAGAGCGTTCGCTTTCCAAGCGGGAGATCCTGAGTTCGAACCCGGAGTATGCCCATCGCGTTTGTCCATTAGCAAGACAATTATTAGTAATCCACATTGCTGCTCTCTACCCAGGAGTATAAATTGGTACTTGGTCGGATGTTAATTAATCGTGTATACATGTCATGTTTGTAATAATACCTTAGTCAAGTGGGTTCTTGAAGTTGAATTCGGCACTCAGACATGTCAGAGGGTTGGGGGCAGGATGGTTGGGAGTCCGCCTCGATCTCTTTCCTGCATGTCATGTTTCTGACCGGAGGCATGATAATGAATAGCAGAACATCCACGGAAGCCAGAAGCGTGAAGGTAGCATCATATGTGGATAATCGACCTGCTACGTAACCTGGAGTAACAAGGATTGAATTAGGGTATTTCACCTAGATTTGAAGTTGAACCTATAATTCTAACTTGAACTTTGAACCATGGTAGGCCATTTATATTCAAAAACAAAAATTACATCAAGAACATGAACTTAACTTGACACTATAGAATATTAGTGATCTGTTAAGTTGAGTTTACACACATACAAAACAATTATTTTACATTTGGTCAATGGCCCAAATTTGCATCAGTAGCACATCCTTAGCCCAAAGACTAAGAAGAAAGATATTACCAGTACCTGTTGAAACCATATCGCACCTGCAAATTTAAACTAGCCCTTTGTCTTTATTATCAATCCGAATCAGTTATGCAAAGGCATTCAAACGAAAAGTGTCTTTTTCTATTCCAGTTGTAGTATAACTGGTCACTGGTATAACGTTGCGTCTTGGATTACCAAGGACATTATTCAGGGTGGTCCCACACAAAAGGAACGGGATGCTTCCCATAATAAAGAAAAGTAATGACAAGTTTCACAGGAAAGATCTTTCACGAAGAAAAAAAGTATACCAAGAACAATAATTTTGGTTGACTATTTTGTTAGTGTTTAGGGTGTCTTTAGTTACACACCATGTGAGGTTCTAATTTTATTCAAATCATACAAAGTTAGTGCCTGAAAATTCAGCCTTCCTCTCCGCGATATCATAAAGCAACCATTAATGCGTACACCTTTGTTAATGTGCATTCAGCTGTATAACCATGGGTTGACCGAGCGAAGGGATATGGTAGGGAGTTAGCGTGGGGGCAATATTGCCGGGTGTATGTTTAATGGACTTCCCCTCCCCCCCCCCCCCCCCACCCCCCCCCCCCCCCCTCCCCCCGAGAAAAAAATAAATGTCCTGTGTAGGACCTTTCGACCGTTTAACAGTATTTCAATAGTCCAAATTAACTGTGTAACTGGCATGGAACTAGATAGGGTTGAGATGTGGGGGTGGGGCAAATTTCTTGGGGGTTATTCCCCTTCTTTCTACCTATTTGTGCTACGCCACTGTTGAGCATTTATACAAACATGTACAAGCGGATGTAGCGATCACTCAGTCAATGATGAATAGCTTATTTTGTGATCATCGCCCGCGTGCATCCCTTTGAATTATTGCAAGACAGTGGCGAAGCACAAATAGCGGGTAGGAAGAAGGGGGGTAAAACATAAGAAATTGTCCCACCCCAACCCATCTCAATTTCCATATCTCGTTCCCCGCCCGATACAAAGTATAATTAATTATATCGATATACCGCCACACGTACAAACGAGTTCCAATGCCAATGCCAATGTGTATCGAGGTTTTTTTTTCACGATTTCTAACTTCTCACCCGTTCTTTACATAGTCTAAACTCTTTGCTATTCGTTTGTGCGACGAAGCAGCTGGCCTCGAGTACGATTTGGCAATTCCACGCCAAATGAGCCAAAAGTGGACAAATCAAATGAGGATTATTTCTGATCTTGTTTATTTTTTCTGGATTATTTTTTCATAAATCATGATCACATAATGATATCTTTCAGTTTACATGATTTAAAAAAATATTGGGCGTCTCCTGATAGGAGAAACAGACACCATACATGAACCCATACACATGGGACTACACAGTGCCTATTTCTAGATTTTCTTCATTTTTTGCATTCCTTTCTATTATTTTCTGTTTTAAGGTACCAAATTGGATGATTGGATATCACAATATGTGTTCACATTAAAATTTCATTTTTTTGAGAGCCCTAAAGTATATTTTTAATGAATCAAAAACCCTGTCTTTCCGTTTCTGTTCTTCCGTTACCGAACAGTGAAGCAATTAACTTCTTGTAATTAATATACCAATAGACATATTTTTTTCAAATAAATGTTGTAATACTCTTTGAACATTAGGGAATGGACTATGAGCCAATATAACATGATAGCATTTGAAACTTCACAGAGATTGGATCATAACAAAAGAACTTGAAAATCCATGTCCATTTTGCCGTCCTTCCGTTACCGGCCTCATTAGTGTCCATATCTAATAAACGTAATGTAACAAAAAAAAAAAAAAAAAAAAAAAAAAATCAAAGGTGTCCCACCAAGAGTCTCAGAAATGTTATTTACAATGATGAATCAAAAGCAGGATCGTGGAATTATTTGATTAAATTTCAAAAATTGTGTCTGAATGTCCTTCCGTTACCGTGGAATTGCCCCATTGCGATAGTTACGTCGCTAGCGGTATTTAGCGAACGAGTACCATGCCCTGTGCTATCAAGGATCTCGCACGCGCGGTCACTTAAAGTGGCCTTGTACTCGGACTACAATGATTTATGACATCGAGGTGATAAGTTCCCGGCTGGTTTCTAGCCGGTTTGCCCCAACACAGTACGAACACTTTTGAGTTCCAACTTGGTATTGGGGGGGGGGGGGGGGGGGGGGGGGTAGAATGAAGTCACAAAGGAGTGAAGGACAGCATATATAACGAGGTGGCATTTTTTGACCAGCCAATGTCAGGCTTTTGTCTTTGTCACCGGTGACTCTGGCACATTTCCCAACCCCCCTCCCAATCACAAAAAGGATCGACGCCTCTGTCATAAATATTGTGTCGGTATGTATCATGCGAGAGTTAAATATATGCAGCTGTGTACATGTATTCATCCAGATGAAATATAAATAGTACGAATGACTCGTTAAACCACGAAGGTTCCTCATTCATGTCATTGAGATAACCATAAATTATTATTACTTTCAGGATACAATTGCCGAGTCATCGCTATCACGTCACACTTTCAGTTTCCATTCGATGCTGATTTAAATATAATGTTGAGCTATGGAAGAACGAATTCAACCAAACAGCGGTATAGCTACGGAGGGCACGGGACGGGAGACTGTCCACTGCACCAAATAACTTTAATAAAACAATATTATGTCATACAAAATAAATAAATAGAGAGTGTGCTCCCAATCAGTTGGACCACGCTTCCCACTGCAAGCAAATCTCAAGATACAGGCCAACAAGACATTTGTACAAAATAGTTAAAAATACCTAAATAAACGACGTCTGCGAAAAGCATTAAAACAAAAATTCCTATATGCAGAATATACTGAAATATTCACATAAAGATTTGTGTCGGTGACCCAACTGAAATAAAAAAAAAAAAAAAGAAATCGTGTACATAATTTCGAACTTACATTGTTTTAAATAATATAGTACAATTTGATTTATCACAAAAATAACAAAATGTGTCCATCATGAATCGAGGGGATGATCAAACTTATATATAAGACGAATGCGTACTCTAATTGTGTATGTTACGAATGTATTGACTTAGAAGCAAAGGTCGTGTTTAATATTGTAAACATTGGGTTTCATTTTCATCAGCACTATCCAATATTGTCTTTAAACACTAAATGACACTTTGCCATTACCTACGCAGGGAAATTACATAACAACGCTTTTCGAGTGTTAATAAATTGATCAGAAGAACCATATTTTACTTTCACTTCACACTTGAATTCGTAAATTATATAATACATTCATCCCCATATGCATTATTTGATGTATGCCAGCGATAAAAAGTCGCCCATTCCTTCTGGCTAAGGACCAGTTCTTGGATAGTCCTCAGTGTGATGTGGCTCGTTTTCTTAATTTCTCCTCCCATCACCATTCTTCACCATGCGTGTGTTATCTCTATATAGGACGTCTTATCTTTATTTTTCTACCGGGGGTGATTCACATATCTAAAATGTGTTATCTTAATTTGCTGAAACAGCTGTTTAACCTAACATCAACAAATTATTGAAAATCATCAATGTTTTTTTCTTTTTATCGAGATCTTATGATCTTGTTGGAAATTGTTCTCAAACAATAATAATAATTGAATGAGCTTTAATTGTCAGTTTACAAATGGCTGACCATAATATCAGTCTTACTTAGAATCTAAGTTTAAATGTTTGTGAAACATCCTCTTAAGCTCATTCCCTGTGATGTCATCATTAGTTCTGTGATCCCTCTCCCTGCATTTCCGACGTTACTCCATCTCAAGAAGGACTGTGTTCTGATGTGGTCTGGCGTGTTGATGTAGATGGCATTGGGAGTGTAGCACTGCATTTGATGCTTAGTGTTTTGCCAGAAACTCTGAAGAATTATTTCCGGAACCGCTAACTTTTTTTCAATTAAGTTCCCTTTTGTCGACATCACTCAGTATCAGCATGGCTGTAAGTTGTGGTTGTTTATTAGAGCTCTTCGCCGTTCTTCTTCATTACGCAGGTAAGAAATCACAATCCTACATTTTGGTCTGTCAATAAACTAGTATATTTCGAAATATGCGTTCCACATGCTAGTTAGATAGTTAAATATACATTGAGATTCGTTCTCGCGACTGTCAACATGGCCTTAATATTACGCTGACTAATGTTAATTGCAATGAAGGACATGATGATATTCTGACACTGTCTTGGCTCTTGCTATGTTAAGATGCTGTGGTTTAAGAATATTGTCCTTCCTTTCACATATCATCTTCAACTCTAGTAAAACATTCCATAAAACACATCCGGGAAAATTCCAAAATTTCTTGATAAATTAATGCCTTAACATCTGTTTGCATAAAAGAACGTCTTACATTTATTGGTATGTTTTCGTTGGGCAATATGCACTTTAATGTCGATCCGGCCCTGCATGTAATATATCACACTACCCACTACGTATTGCAACATGTTAGTTTTAGCTAGTCTTCTTGCCGATGCATGCTTAATTTGTATTACACCAAATCGTTTGCTTATCCTAGACGCATTTTTTGCTATACCCAAACAACGACATAAGCCTACATAATTTAGACGTGGCTTTTACATCCATATATATCATACTTACGCTAATTATCATTAATCATTAATAGTACCAAAGACACTACAAGGGGAAGACTGGACACTTCGGGGATTTTGTGTAACGCTGAATTTCGTACATCGGGAAGGGCGCCCCTAGCGTTGAGTAGGTTAACTTCTTGTTGTTTTCGCGCGTAGCCATTGAAAACACAATAGGAAACTGGTAGTGAAGTATCAAATTCCTTCTTATTTTTGCTTTTTTATCTCAAAATGTACGTACACCAAATATTAAAAGGAGTTTGTTTCTAAGTTTGTCTGTTTACAGGTGAAAATTTCCAAGAAATATGTAATAGTAGACATGCAGAATCAACATTCACGTACAAGTTTCTTTGCTTGCTGTTAAACAAGAACTCATGTACATCATCAGGATTGTTGCTGTTACCTGTGTCATGGTTTGAAATCAAAATAGTAACATTTATTTGAATACCTCTTTTCTCTTAATATGAAGAATTGTTGTTAACAAGAGTGTCACATCCGAAACACAAGCATTTTTTTAACTGTCACATCGGAAATGCGATGCCTCAAAAAATCCAAGTCAAGTTAAAGTCATGCAGGAAATCTGTTTCCTCTTTTCACTTTCTTCTCCAAATTCGCAGATTAAAACATAATGTTCACTTCTCATTTTCTATGCAAAAAACTACAAAAAAAAAAGAAAAAAAAGATATGCAGGATTTGAAAATGTTCATCTTTGTTGACAAATTTGCTAAAATAGCAGAAATATAAAAAAACAAGTGTGCCTTGTTAACAACAATTCTTCATATTAAGAGAAAAGAGGTATTCAAATAAATGTTAATATTTTGATTTCAAACCATGACACAGGTAACAGCAACAATCCTGATGATGTACATGAGTTCTTTTTTAACAGCAAGCAAAGAAACTTGTACGTGAATGTTGATTCTGCATGTCTACTATTAAATATTTCTTGGAAATTTTCACCTGTAAACAGACAAACTTAGAAACAAACTCCTTTTAATATTTGGTGTACGTACATTCTGAGATAAAAAAGCAAAAATAAGAAGGAATTTGATACTTCACTACCAGTTCCCTATTGTGTTTTCAATGGCTACGCGCGAAAACAACAAGAAGTTAACCTACCCAACGCTAGGGGCGCCCTTCCACATGGACGAAATTCAGCGTTTCATTGATCGCTGTACAAAACCGGCGCAGTGTCCAGTCTTCCCCTTGTAGTGTCTTTGATAGTACTAAGGCCACATTAATGTTTCATATTT
>JBAMJV010007798.1:35000-183933 GCA_037951105.1 Echinarachnius parma
ATAAATGCACCACTTGAAACTGACACAAACGACTACGCCCCGGTTCCTGACCCTCTAGCGCTTCCACTAGTTGTCTCCAGGCAAGCCATGGGGACAAGGGAGATTATTGATGAACATGGATATATGGTGCCGACTGCAAATATCTTCACAGGAAAGTCGGAACTAATATCTTTCCATCGTTCGAATGATTGAATGATGACTTAGGCTACCCTTCCCGGAAAACCATGAGGTATCAATGTTAGCCTATCGGTCGATAATCGTCAACCAGCTGTCTCTTTGTCTCCGAAATGTCGATATGATGATGTTAACACGACCGCACTTCAGCATAATCATGAAAGTATGGAAGGTGAGCGAAGAAATAATTACATGGATTAGGCTTCCCGCCCCCGACCGATGGGATCTTCTCTTGTTAAGTAACATTACAAGCCTAACTTCAGCTGAAGGTCGTAATTTGTTTAGAGACCTGTCTAGACCAGGTGAAGAGGAAAGCCTTCCTTTGGTGTGAAACCACCAGATTATACGCACGTCGAGGAACAGGTGTATACAGCACTGACAAGTCGTATGGGTGTCTCCACCACACCATACAAAAACTTAAACAGCGGTGGAGGCTTTTATCTGTACAATAAATGCTAAAAAAGTGTCCTCTTATGTATGTATGTGTGTTACTATGAGTTAGGCACTTGACAAGAGTAGATTTATAGGAAGCATTTATAGGAAGACTCACATAAGTATAATTTGGTTGTTCAATTATTCATCATTACGAATGTATTACCTGTTTTGTTTGTAAATATGTGAACTTTCTCTCTTTTTTTTTTAACATTCTGCGTAAGATCTGTGTTTAATGTATATAATATTCTTGTATTATTTTGTTCACGACCCTGCTGCAAACAGCCTGTAGCTGAAAGCGGGCATTTTGTTTACCAATTATATAAACCGTAATTAAATCAAATAAGCATACAAATAAGAAACCCATGTCCATGATATAATTATTTTGATAATAAATCGTCTTCTGACATTGGCATGGTGGACAAAAACATAACAAGGATATTTAACAAGTGATACATTAAACTACTTACAATTTTTCTATAGAGAAACGGTCAACATGAAACTACAGTATCAATATGACTTATGCATACAATAACGTATGCAAAGCGAATGAGAATGAAAATGCTAATTGCAGAGGTATTTCAACATATATTTTTCAAAATTCTCAACAAATTCCTCACAAACAATAAAACAATAATTCGGAGACACAACACATAATGCAGTAAATTATGAATTCGTTGATTATTTTTCATTGATATAGGAGAGAAAGTCCGTCTAAAAAGTTAGAATAATAAAGGCTGATTAAAGAACTAGACTTTTATAAAGGATGAATGCGTATTAATAAATATCTATTTTCCAGTTTAGTTTCTATGAACAAATTCATGAGACAGTCTTGGAAGCTAAACTGGTTTCATAAATGAGTAATATAGTTTCATAATAGAGTAGGGTACAATAAATCAATATTATATTTAAACACCATGTGGCACTTTCTCATAATTCATTTATGAATAATGCACTTGGGATCACACGCGATTTGTGAAAATACTATTCATTATCAAAATCTAGTGATTTACAAAGTATTCGAAATACAATGTTCAAAAGCCTCATTGGATCATAATTTCTATTCTGGTCGAAATTATCGAATTAAACAAATAAGTATTAATTTACATCATACGCCGTTACATATGCTCATGCTTGATCATAACATAATTATTCACTTACGCACTTTGTGGATGTGGTGTGGCAAGATTGGTAGAGCGTTCGCTTTCCAAGCGGGAGATCCCGAGTTCGAACCCGGAGTATGCCCATCGCGTTTGTCCTTCAGCAAGACAATTGTTAGTAATCCACATTGCTGCTCTCTACTCATGAGTATAAATGGGTACTTGGTCGGGTGTTAATTAATCGTGTATACGTGTCATGTTTGTAATAATACCTTTAATATTTTCCATTTTCCTATATTTGTTGTATTTGATCATCCTCCTATTGTGAATAAGGTTGTGCCTTTGAGAAAAGTTGCTCGCTCATATAAACATTTTAATGTCCACGAGTTTCATGAGGATTTAGCAAGCACAAATTGGGATTGTGTGTGTAGATATACCGATGTTAATACGACTTACTCTGTATTTTATGATTTGTTTGTAAAGATGTGTGATAAACATGCTCCGAATATTGTGCACACTAGTGCGAAGAAAAGACATACACCGAAAAAGCCATGGATATCTACAGCAATTCTATTAAAAAGAAACATAGTTTGTATAATAACTATAAAGCGTCAAATTTTAATGTAGAATATGCACACAAGTATAAGAAGTATAGGAATGCATTGACAACTGTAATTAAGAATGCTAAACGAATTTACTATAGTAAATTATTTGACGATAATAATCATGATACAGGTAAAACCTGGAAAACTATAAATGAATTGATTAGTGGAAGAGGGAATTCTAAGAAATTAGATATAGATGAGTTGGTTCTCCCGACTGATCGTACTGATGGAGCAGCCAGAGTTGTGTCCTCAGAGGGGGATATAGCTGAGGAGTTAAATAATTATTTTGTTACAATTGGGTCAAACTTGGCACAGAAGATTCCAAATGTACGTTATAGTTATAAGGAATACTTGGGTAGAAGAAATGATAAATCCTTGTTTTGGAAACCCGTGACAGAAAGGGAAGTTTTTGATTATTTGTGTGCCCTAGATAGTAAGAAATCCCATGGATATGATAATTTACCAATAAGACTGATAAAGGATGCAGCTAACTTTATTGTTGTACCACTAACTTACATTTTTAATTTGTCATTAGAAAAGGGTACTTTTCCTGATTGTCTTAAGGTAGCAAAGGTAACCCCTATTTATAAAAAGGGGGCAAAGACTGATCCAGGAAATTACAGGCCTATTTCAGTCTTGCCAGTTGTTGGGAAAATATTTGAAAAAATTGTGAATGTTCGTTTAATTGATTTTTTGGAGACTAATGATATTTTGTATAAACATCAGTATGGATTCCGTAAGAAATATAGTACAAAACTTTCTTTGATTAATCTTATTAATACGCTTATGAGGTCGATGGATGAAAGAAAAGTTACGCTTGGTATATTCATAGATTTTCAAAAGGCGTTTGACACTATAAATCATGATATTTTGCTGGAAAAGATGGCACATTATGGTATACGTGGTATTGTTTTCGAATGGTTTGCTAATTATCTCTTGAATCGTTCGCAGACATTATGCTATAAGGAGGCCACATCTACCCGAAAGACTATAACGTGCGGCGTGCCGCAGGGGTCAGTTCTAGGTCCTACATTGTTTTTAATTTATATTAATGATTTACCTTGTTGTACTAACTATTTTAACTTCAGATTGTTTGCGGACGATTCAAATATTTTTCACACGTTTGATGAGAATCAAAATGAAATTGATGTAAATGAGGTTAATGAGCAACTGAATGCAGTTCAAAAATGGTGTGATGCTAATAAACTTACTATTAACTTAAAGAAAACTAATTATATGTTCATTAAAAGTAAGCGACGGGTAATTGCTGTAAATGGTGTTCTTAGACTGTCGAACACAGACATTAATGATGTGAGTGTGGCATGTTTTGTAGGAGTTCAAATTGATAGTACATTGTCTTGGAAGCATCACATTGATTTGGTAAATAAGTGTGTTCGTAGAAAAGTGGGTTTGCTATTTAAATTGAGATATTTTGTTCCTCGGTATATTCTCGTGCTCTTGTATAAATCGTTTATACAGCCCCACATACTCTATGGAATTGAGGTATGGGGAAGCAGTTATAAATCTCGCTTGAATTGTATTTATTTGGCTCAGAAGATGGCTGTGCGAGCTATTACATTTTCATTATTTAGAGCATCCTCGGGACCATTGTTTAAACAATTGGGGATATTAGATGTTTTTGATTTGAATGAACTGGCAGTTTCAACGTTTGTATATGATTTGTATAACGGAAATTTACCGCACACACTATTAGATTATTGTAAGATTGTACACCATACTTATGAAACAAGAGGACAAGAAAATTCAATGCTACCCTTGCCAATTTGTAAGACGACACAAGGTACATTTACTATTTCCTTTGTTGGACCAAAGCTTTGGAATAGCTTACCTCAGAAAATTAGAGAACAAAAAACAAGATGTTCATTTCGTAAGGCCCTCACAATGTATTTGATGAACAAATAAATGTTCTGTATGTTAGCAGTTAGTTACGTTTTGTATTTTGAATGTAAACAATATAATCTTAATATCAAGTATAATGCTTATTTTGTAATATAGAGATACACTATCGATATAGGGAAAAGAGAGAACCAATCTCGACTAGCACTTGTGCTAACTTTTGGTTTTCTTTTAGCAACAACCTTAACTTTTCTATAAATGTGTTTTATAGTATGTAAGCATTGATTAAGTTTTACTAATCTATTGCAGTGATTCATTGTTTTGTAAATTATGTACAGTTGATGTACATATATATGATATTGTTGTTGTTAATAAACTTCAAACTTCAACTTCAACTTCAATAGTCGAGTGGGTTCTTGAAGTTGAACTCGGCACTCCAACATGTCAGAGGGTTGGGAGTCCGCCTCGATCTCTTTCATGCATGCCATGTTTCTGACTGGAAGCATGACGATGGATAGCAGATCATCCACTGAAGCCAGGAGCGTGAAGGTAGCATCGTATACATGGTATAGAGAGACTTGCTACGTAACCTGGATTAAACAAGGATCAACATGGGACACACCATTTATATTTGAAATGTCAAATACCAATTACATTAAATTAGGGTGTTTCACATAGATTTGAAGTTGAACCTACAATTCTATCTTGAATTTTAAACCATGGTAGGCCATTTATATTCAAAAACAAAAATTACATCAAGAACATGAACTTAACTTGACGCTATAGAACATTAGTGATCTGTTAAGTTGAGTTTACACACAGAAAAAACAATTATTTTGCATTTGGTCAATGGCCCAAATTTGCATCAGTAGCACATCCTTAGCCCAAAGACTAAGAAGAAAGATATTACCAGTACCTGTTGAAACCATATCGCACTTGCAAATTTAAACTAGCACTTTGTCTTTATCATCAATGTGAATCAATATGCAAAAGCATTCAAACGAAAAGTGTCTTTTTCTATTTCAGTTGTAGTATAACTGGTCACTGGTATAACGTTGCGTCTTGGATCACCCAGGACATTATACAGAATGGCCCCACAAAAAGGAACGGGATGCTTCCTATAATAAAGAAAAGTAATGACAAGTTTCACAGGAAAGATCTTTCACGAAGAAAAAAAGTATACCAAGAACAATAATTTTGGTTGACTATTTTTTTTCAGTGTTTAGGGTGTCTTTAGTTGCACACCATGTGAGGTTCTAATTTTATTCAAATCATACAAAGTTAGTGCCTGAAAAATCAGCCTTCCTCTCCGCGATATCATTAAGCAATCATTAATGCGTACACCTTTGCTAAAGGGGACCACCAGGCAAAGAACAACACATTATTATATGTTTTGGTACCGTTTTGTGATATCAAATACATACCCAATATTTTGCAAAGGGTTGTGTAATTCATAAACAAAGCAATTAATTTCCACCACTTACGGAACCACTACCATTTCCTGGTTCCTTACGGGCCAAACATTTGCGAGTGCGCCAATGCCATTCACGCGTACGTTTGTAGACAATAGAATCCCGGGCGATGCGTTCGCTCTGCACACATTAGTCTTCGCAATTCAGACCGCATGAACGCATGCTTTAGAATGGTGATGCGTTTTCCAATTATATATTTTTTTTCTGGAAACATATTTTTGTGAACTTGTTGATGGAATGGAATACTGAAGATGTTACCTTTCTTTAATAAGAATATTATTTTTGGGTGGTAGTACCCTTTAATGTGCATTCAGCTGTATAACCATGGGTTGACCGAACGAAGGGATATGGTAGGGAGTTAGCGTGGGGGCAATATTGCCGGGTGTATGTTTAATGGACTTCCCCCTCCCCCCCCTCCCCCCCTCCCCCCCCCCCCCCTCCCCCCCAACAACAAAAAATGTCCTGTATAGGACTTTTCGACCGTTTAAAGGGACTTAGTAACATTGTCCAAATCCTCAAAATAAAATTTTAATTCTAGTGGTTCCTTTATACCTTGTTGTATTCGTATTAACAATACAATCATGGGACAGCTTTCGGTTTTTCAAATTTCCCTTTCATTACAAAGATATGTATGATTGAAGTATTCAGATAAGAAAATCTCCGGGCGAGATTTTCATCCCTGTACAAAGTGAATGCAGTGAGTTGGTGAATATCACCCAATATCACTTTGCATTTTCGCTCATTACTTGGCCATACATTGTCCATTTGACTTGAAATTTTCACACAATACCCTGTGGACATATGAGATAACAACAATATACATTGCATCAACCATTCGTCAGTTTTTGCACATCTCAACAAAGTTACTAGATCCCTTTAACAGTATTTCAATAGTCCAAATTAACTGTGTAACTGGCATGGAACTAGAGAGGGTTGATATGTGGGGATGGGGCAAATTTCTTGGGGGTTATTCCCCTTCGTTCTACCTGCTATCTGTGCTACAAAGAATATACAAGCGGGTGTAGCGATCACTCAGTCAATGATGAATAGCTTATTGTGCGATAATCGCCCACTTGTACACTTTTGAATTATTGCAAGTCAGTGGCGAAGCACAAATAGCGGGTAGAAAGAATGGAAATACACCCTAACAAATTGTCCCCATCCAACGCCTCAACCCTCTCTCTTTCAATGCCTTATACATTAACAGTACAAGTTGAAAGCCGTACCCTCTTCTCTCGGTCGACTTTCGTTATACGGCTGAATGCACCTTACTGTTTTATGCTATGATGGGTAGTAATGGCGATTTATAAGGCTTCGATTTCGTAGAAATTGACACAAATTGGAGCCTGTCATAATGTTAATGTAAAAGACGCCTAAAACAAGAAGTACTTGACCAGAATAAAGCCTTGGTCCCAACCCGCCGTACTTGCAAGTGCGTGCTGTCTACTTGCAAAAACGTGGGCAAAATTTGGGTATCCGTACGTGGGGAGTACCGCCTCAGTACGGATTTGGGAGCACGCAGACACTCCGTAGCACTTTTAGTGCACGAGGAACTTTCGCTGCGTTCGGGCTGCGGTCGGGCTACGGATTCACCCCCAGTACGGGTGACGCGCGTGCCCTCTACAGCCAATGAGCACACAACGCACTGACTCCGTGAGTCTTTTACATTTTCCCCAAGGTCACTTGCTCTACGGACGGCGCACTTAGCACGTGCGTGTTGCGCACGTGATAAGTGCGTGGTCCATGCTTACTCGGCACTTCCCCAGTTCAACTGTCTAATGAGCACACAGAACTCACGTGGACCGTACCGAGTAAGCGCGTTGTAAGCACGTACAAATCACTTACCACGTGCGCAACGTACGATGCACGCAACCGCTCACGGCCAGGCGTGGCGTGCGGGCCACGTACTTACACCTTGCGCAACCGTGCGAGTGACGTGCGTTGACGTACTCCCTCCCTGCTGGTACTTCTGGAGAACCTCGGAAGGTCGTCCTATATATACCCCCGACATCGGGCGGAAAAACTCACGTTCATCGCACTTGCACGCACTTACAACATGCGAGTGAGTAAGGACACCGTACGTGAGCAGTACGTGTAAGTACGACCTCCGTACGATAACGTGGCAATCGCACGGAGATCGTACGTTGTAAGCACGTTGTAAGCACGTACAACTCACTTACCACGTGCGCAACGTACGATGCACGCAACCGCTCACGGCCAGGCGTGGCGTGCGGGCCACGTACTTACACCTTGCGCAACCGTGCGAGTGACGTGCGTTGACGTACTCCCTCCCTGCTCTTGCCACTCCCTCCCCACGTTTTCAGAAAAACGTGGCGGCCGTGGCCTCCCCAATAAACGTACGGACTAAAAACACGCACGGTGGGTTGTGACCGTGGCTTAACTGTTCATTCAATGGGCTTGTTAATTTCCACAGGCGACAAACAATTTTACCAATATTGCTAGCAATCTCCACTATCGTTTTGACTCGGACTTAATTTGTGCCACTTGGGAGAATTCGTGCTAAGAAAATTGTAACTCCTAATTTGCAATATCGATGCCAAATTCGTTGCCTTGTGATATGTTTGAAACAAAGGGTCTCGTGGTATTCCAGTGTAATGATACCAAAAAGAAAAGAAGTTTCCACCCCGACAAATTACTTTTGATTTTGCACTCTGTACGTAAAAAAAACATTAATGCCAATATTTATAACCTTTTTCCCGTGAGCAAGGGAGGGGCATCATCCAAAGTCGTTCGCAGTAAGGTGCTGATCACTTTCATCACGTACAGCATGGAGGCTGTCTTTGATGAATGGGATTAGCCCGGACTAGGAGCGACTTTGGGTGATGCTCCTTCCTTGCTCACATGACTCCGTCCGTTTTAATGTGTAGAGAACATATTAAGCAAAAGTAAATTGAAAGCGGGGAACTTCTATTTTAAACTGTACTATTGTTCCTTTCTTATCTAGGTTTAGTCAACTTTAGTCCATTACCAAAATGATATTTATTACTGGTGACCGTTTGCATTGTTTCACTGAAATGTCAACAACTTTGTTTTGTATAGATGCCAGTTAGCCGAGGGATTAGCGTTGACAATAATATAATACATGGAAGAAATGTTTCAGTTTTTGTCAAACAGAATTTTTGAGAGTCGTATACAGCCTAGCTTTTAATCCTAGCAGGAACTTTGTAAGGGCAAACATATTTTTTTAATAACTAGAATTTGTAAATTATCATTAAAACCCAACAGTTATCATTCGATGTATGGTAGTACATAATTTACAACTGTTCAGAAACAGGCCGTTTTCACTCAAAAGGCAGCCATTTGCACAAGTGGGTGCCCTCCAGACACCTTAAGTTTCAGCACTCTTTTAAATGAAAAATCATTTCAAGGAATACATTCAGGACTGACAGGTACCCATTAGCTATACCTAGGTTAAGAGCAGCAAATGAGGATGAAGTGTCTTGCTCAAAGACACACGTGTCGCGCCTAGGAATCGAACTCACGACCTGTATAATTATTAATGGACTATTTATTGATACTGCTTTAAGCGATCCATTAACTTTATATTTTTTGTTCGGAAAAGTAATATTTGAGACTTCAATAATGATGTGACAGATATTCATAGAAAATGAATAAAGTTTACCAAATGAAAACAGAACATAATTAATGTTTGATTTTACAACGATCGTTCGCGTGAATTATCGAAATTCGAATATTTTGGACAATTGAGTATCCGAATTCAGATATTTTGTTGACAATGCGGAATGTGAAAAATAGAAATAAACGAGTTAGAAAAGCACTCACTAAACAATGCCTTTTCATGTGATACATTCAGTTTTTCGAAACAAAATTCCGAACACCATTTTTTCACAACCCTCAAACGCAGTATCTACAGTCAACTTTGACTTTCCTCAAGGAAAGAGGCAGTATCTACAATACGAGGTCCCGGATGAGGTTTCCCCCATGGAAAAAAGCAATTTCTACAAAACTAGTCTCGGGACAAGACGCGCGACTTATTTATATACGGATAATCTGAATTATGCGTATTTAGAATATTGCTACCTTGAACAAAAAAATGTCATTAAATATATCTGAAATACGAAACACAAAATATTGAAGAAAAAGAAACAGATTTAACAGTGCTTTAACAATGCGACCAACATTCGAATTCAAATTACAGAGTTTGTGACACAAGCTAATTAAGTATACATGAAAGTGCGTCTATCCCGACCACACAAAGCGCGCACACTCAGACTCACTGCGGTCTGCGCCCTGCATTGCGTAATTCATGTGATTCGTGCATACTGCATGCAGTTAAATGGGACCACCAGGCAAAGAACAATACATACTTATATGTTTTGGTACCGTTTTGTGATATAAAATAAATATCCGACATTTTGTAAAGGGTTGCGTAAATCATAAACAATGCAATCAATTCCACCATTTACAGAACCATATTATTTCATGGTTCCGTACGCGCCAAACATTTGCGAGTGCGCCAGCTCTATTCACGCGTACGATTGGATATAATCCCGGACGATTCATTCGCAAACAAAAGATGGGACAGAAGTTAACGACACAATCTAAATCACAGAAACCATTGAGGAATTATATAGAGAACTGTACAATACGGAAAGACCAGATTGGAGAACAGAACAAAATGGAATGAAAAAACGGACAGTGTACCACCCTTTTATAAAGAGCAGAAAGCTCTAGAACACATGAAGAAAGGAAAGGCTCCTGGAGAGGACCAGTTAACTGCTGACTGGCTGACATACTGAAGCTTGGAGGAGAGAGTACTGTCAACATCTTGACAACATTGTTCAACAGGATACTTCAACTAGAACAAGTTCCTACCCAGTGGAATGAATATAAAGTTATTATACTGTTCAAAAAAGGAGATACGAAAGATATAAATAATTATACATCCATTAGTTTACTACCTTACATGTACAAGGTTTTCACAAAAATCATTCTTGCAAGAATCCAATGAAGGCTAGATGAAAATCAGCCAACAGAACAGGCAGGCTTTCGAGCAGGATTCAGAACATCAGATCATCTACACACTTTAAGTCAGATCATTGAAAAGGCGAAGGAATATCGTTTAGACATGTGTCTAGGATTCGTGGATTACCAGAAAGCTTTCGATAGTTTAGACCACCAATCACTATTAGATGCTGTACAGAAACAGATAGACGATGAGAAATACATCCGCCTCATCAAAGCTATTTACAAAGATCCTAGCGCCAAAATTCATCTGGAGAATACTACTACCAATGGTTTCAAAATCCTAAAAGGTGTCAGACAGGCTGATCCAATATCTCCGAAACTCTTTACAGCAGCTATGGAAGACAGGGGTGTCGATCCTGGGGGGGCAGGGGGGGCGGTCGCCCCCCCAATGAAAATATTGGGGGGGCGAACATATCATTTCGCCCCCCCAATAATTCCGAAAATGAGGAAGAAAAAAATTGAGTGATATAATGCCAAAGAGGGGAAAGACACATTTATCAATAATTAATCTTCAAAAATAAGTTTGAAAAGGACTGTAAATCTCTTTTTTGCCGCGCGCTTCGCGCGCATACAGTTTCTCATATTGCAAGTTTCATTTGGGTTGCGGGAACTCACCTTTTGAAATGTGTTGGGCAGCGTAATTTCTCAAACGCACACCTCAAACGAAGTTTATTAAACCCTCATCTATAGATAGCAAAATAAAATAATCTCGGTACCTGAACGCAAATCAAAGTGGAATATCATGTCCCCCCACATTTGAAAAAGGAGCAGATTGTCCCCCTCCCTTTGTCATTATGTATGTTTGGTTCCATACCTATATACTTCATATTACGTGAAATTTCTGTCTCAGGTGTGCACTAAATCGCACAATTTCACGCCCAAAAATACAAAAGCTCCCTACTGTGGGCACCTCCCCCGCTCGGTCGCTTCGCTTCCTCGCAATGTCTCCCCTACACTTTTGAGAAATTGTTGACGCCCTTACTTAGTTTCATGGGAGCCCAATGCCCTAGACTATATCGATGGCTCTATAGTATACATGATCACGTGGATCCATCTCATGCAAGGCTCAGTCTTTTCCTCGCTATGCCCTTTAAAAATACGTTATGAGTAGGTTCACTATTTTATACAATTTTAACACCCATGCTAGGAGCAATGTCTGAAATCTAAAAGCTTCCGGGGGCTCCGCCCCCTGGACCCCCATTATTGTCCCCAAATGTGGGTGCCCCCCAAAGTCAGGTCTTCGAGCCATCAAGACACTTTCAATGAGCACATAATAAAACTTCCGGGTATGCCAATGTGGGGCTTTTAGCTCTCTCAGTGGTCACTCTGGAAAATTTTTCAAATTTCGCCCCCCCAATCTCAAAAACGGATCGACACCCCTGATGGAAGACGTCTCCAGAAATGTGAATTGGCAATCGAGAGGAATTACAATAAATGTGGAATATCTGAATCATCTCAGGTTTGCACATGACATTCTGCTTGTTAGTCATGATCCTCAGGAAATACAGACAATGATCCAGGAGAGTAAAAAGGCAGGACTCAAAATGAAAATTAAAAAGACAAAAGTAATGATGAGTAACCAGTAACAAGACTAAACAATTGCAGTTGATGGCATGGCAATTGAGAAGGTGGATAGTTACTAGTACCTCGGTAAAAAAACATCGCCCTTGAAAATGAAAGGGCTGGAGAAGTGCGACGAAGAATACAGCTAGCTTGGGTGAATTTTGGGAAACTCAGCATCATACTCCGAGATGAGAATCTTCCAATCTCCCTCAAAAGACAAATCTTCAATCAATGCATAACTCCGTTACTATCCTACGGGGCAGAGACTTGTGCAACAACTAAGAAATTAGAAAAGAAGCTTAGAGTCACAGAAAGGGCAATGGAGAGGATTACGGTCTGTTTCAAGGTTGAAAGTTTTTTTCCTTTTGGTAACGGGCAAAACATATAGCGCAGCAAGTGTTAAACTTTAAATTGACTTATCGATGAAAACTATGTTATGGAACCCGTCAATAGAAATATCCTAATAGGTGTGGCTGTATATAATATGAAATAGTACATTATTGTAGTAACGATTGCGTGCGCAAAGTAATGATAAGCACTTTGTTGTTGCTTATGAAATATCCAGTAATTTATCACGGGAGCTGACGTCTTTTTTGTTTTGTTTAGTTTGTATCACACCTCTTTAAAAAATACAATGGAATATATATATACATTGGAAAAAAGAAACAATATTCAAGAACATAAAAACATAATAATCCAAATTCTCACACATCATTACAAGAAAATGAGAAATATAAAAAATAATACGTGTAGTGGATGTGAGGGAAAGGAATAGGTCATTGGCCTGTCAAGGCCTTTCCCTTTTTGAACTACAACTTATCGAAATTAGTATTATTATGAATATCAAAATATACATTACTTAGGACAAAAAACACATAACACATACAAACAGGCGTATAAATGAACAGATCTATTGTAATGACTTATTATTAAGATAACATTTAAACTTCCTTTTAAAATGACATAGAGTGGGACATTGATATCATTCATCGGGAAAATTATTCCATATTATATAACGCCTTAGAATGTTCTCGTGTTGTGATTGGCTGAATTCAGGTCACATGCTATTCAGAAAAAATGATCTATCTGCACTCAGTAACTGACGTCAGCCGTGCTATAGTCGACTATTGCACGGCTGACGTCATCAATTAAAGGAGTGATGTACCGGCGGTACACCCTACACGTTATTAAACGTACATTACGCGTCGTGTGAACATGCATGCATGCAGCGAGCTTCGCTGCATTTTTATAAGCGTGCTTTAATCGTTGTTTGTTTGTTTACTTATACTGCGTTGCGAGTTTACTCTGTTGCTCGGACAACAAGCGCGCTAAGCGCGCACAAGCTGTCTGGTCGCGTCGTTAAGATGTTCATAAAGGTTGTACACACGACGTCAGGTACTTCTAATTCTCCCGTGTACAAAGACCGCGTCCCGTTTGCGTTCTAAGTACTGCCACTGGTACTACGCTTAGTTCTCGCACTTTGAACTCAAGTACCTATTTCACTTGGATTATTCATCTGGATTAAAATATTGACTCGCACCTTCTTTGGATTGTTTATCTGGATAACATTATTGACATTGTTTGTTTATTGTACACTGGATCGAACATGGTATGTATATTAATTTTACGATGGCGAATTTTGTGTTATTAAACTGAAGACGAACTAGGCCTAGCAAATGTTCTTGATTGAACGTTACTCTGTATACCAAATAGTTAACTAAATATGCAGTGAATCCTCTTGAAGCTTTTGCAAAATGTGTAGGGCTAAACTCTCTTGATTGAGGATGTTGATCATTTGAAAGCGGATGAACTAGACAAAGTGTTGAGTCGCTTTTATGCTGGTTTGAGAAAGGATGACGGGACATTGTACACAAAAAAGAGCATTCAATTTTACGGCGAGTTCTTTTGGAACTGGTTAGAGCTTCATGGACATGTTGGAACGGCATCGTTTTTCCTGGGATTATAAAAACATATTTTGTGTCAAAAGTGTAGTTGTTATATAAAGAAAATAATTAATGATTTCTCGTGCGAGGGCAGTCTATTGCACTCAGCGTGCAGCCACGTCAATACTATTGAACTCGCTACTTCGTAGCTCGTTCAATAGTACTGACGTGGCTGCACGATTCGTGCAAATAGACGTGCCCTATCGCACTCAAAATCATCAATTATTTCCTTACTATCGTACCTTGATAACTAATAATTGATCTAGAAAATGTTTGTTAACGAAACGGAGTATATATTTGGTGTTAATGTTCTTGTTTTGTACATATTACCATCACTATTATAATTAAAAGGTGAATGTAAGAGCAATTTTTGATATAAGTATCCATAAACATGCAATCTGCAATTTATTTATATCATATATATTTAACATTTTCAATTTAAAATATGAATGATGTGTGTGTGTGCTTTATGTATTATATTTTTTTGATTGCACGAACTGCCCTTTTCTGTAATAAAACCAGTATACCCAATAAATAGAATGAGCAATGACCCAATAAATTAATAAATGTGATAAAACCATAGTATTACATGTATACATATATACATTCATTAGATTTCTCGAAGGCATCATTTACTTCAAATTATTCAATACTTTTACTGCAGTCATTAAGTTCACTGAATATATTTCCCTGACACATAACACAAGCCAATGTCTGTCTCAGATCGATAATGGAATCGAGAATGATCAAATCAGGACTCCTTGATTCCTTGTCATATCCGTAATAAACAAAACAGTGTCGTTATATTACAGAGATTTATACTAAAATCACTTGGAGCTTTCACACTTCTCTTGTACTTTGTTGTTTGGCTTGCGGATAGAGAAAAATAAAATTGTTTTTGATTTTTCTTAAATGTCCCCCTTAAATGGAGATATTTAGAATGACATTTGAAAGCGTCTACAGCCGCTTTTGACAGTAGTCAAGAGTATCAAAATTCGGATACTCAATTATCCATAATTTTTGAATTGGGATAATTCACGATAACGATCGGTGTAAAATACGACATTGAGTATGTTCTGTTTTCATTAGGTAAACAATATTCCTTTTCGTTGAAAATCTCTCATATCACTATCAAGATTATTACAATGAAATTTGTATATATATGATTGAAGTCTCAAATATTTATTTTTCGGAAAAAACAAGTTAATGGATCGCTTTAAGCAGTGTAAAAATAGTCCATTAGCACCTGTCAAGGGACCCTCAATCATTTACTTATGCAGGACTAATCATGATATAACAACGCACCTAGTCAAAAACATATTTCACTTTCACCTTTTCTCATTTTCATTTATATTATATAGGCCTACTTCTGATCAGTTTCCGTTTGTTTGTATATTATACCGTATATACAATACATATTATATCCCATTCCTTTCGGCTAAGGACCAGTGTAGTAGGATAGTCCGCGGTGTGCTTTGGTTCACTTTGTTCATTTCTCATCCTACACCACGATTCGTCGCCAAGCCAAGTGTGTGTAATTTTTAAGACTACCTGGCGGTCTTTCACACATATTTTAAGTTGATCCAGCACTCTATTAGTAGAACTTCACATTATGGAAAGCTGTTAGTCACTAAATAGAATTGCTGAAGCAATTGCATGGAATTAAAACTCATTAATATTTTCTATCACCAATAAGGGTTCATGTTCCTACTGGAAATTTTCCAAAACAGTTTGAAATGTTAGCATTTTTGCTTTGAATGTGTGTTATATTCCAAAGATACATTATAACATAAAGTTAGAATTTGCTCAAGTTCGAAATATTTGTGAAATACTCATGGTGTGTAAATAAATTCCGTTCCGTTTAAAGCAGCAAATGTGGATAAAGTGTCTTGCTGAACTGGACCATCATGTCGTGGCTAGGATTCGACCCCACGACATTCGTATTGACAGGCGAATGCCAGAACCAATAGAACACGACACTCCCACCTCATTAGGATGTTTTCCAAAATATCTGATATTGATGGTTTTGGGCGTATAGTTCTTCGTTTGGTTTGTTGTCTTGCCTGAAATTGTGAAGTATTCTTCTCAGAAATAATAAGCTACATGAATTAATTTCGCATTTTCTACATCATTCTGCATCAAAATGGCTGAAAGTAGCGGTTCTTTAGTGATGCTCCTCGCCTTTCTCCTTTATTACACAGGTAAGAAGTAACATACCTATTCTGTCAAAGTTTATACTTAGCAATATCAATACATTATACTGGCTAGAAAGTTAAACATATAATGGGCTACTTGTGACTTTTATTCTCACAACTTTCATAATGGCAAGAATTGTAACATAATAAGAGTATGGAAATGATACCAATGTAATTATGCAATTACTTATATCCCACTTGTATGGCAGTGTGCATCGTGGTAGTTACTATGCCTTTTACAAATTACATGTATTATTTGTAGTATCATTATTAGTAGTAATGGTAGTAATATAGTTGTAGTAGTATGATTATTCTATTATTATCATCAATATTGTTATCATTGTATTATAATCATGTATGTGTTTAATTATCATAATTATTAACATTATATCGTTTCTAGTTCTCTTGGAACAAACGTACGTAATGTTCAATCCGTCTTTACACACATTGTACACCTTTTTCTATAATACATACAGTCATGGCGGTTGGATCCCCTCAGGTATCTATCATCGTTCCTCTTAGACCTCTAGCCGGAGAGACAGTTGTCCTCATTTGCATCTACACTCCTCAAACATATGTAAGATCTTTTAGCGACCTTAGGTGGTGGAGGAATGGAACTAAAATTGCCCACTTCTCTTGTCCGAACAGTGCCACAAGCGCTGACATGTGTCGGGAGAATGTTTTGGACGGCATGGATGATAAGAGAATATCACTCGAAGCGGATGCTGTGTTCAGCGGAAATTTGACTATTTCGGAGCTCCAGGCATCGGACAGTGGAAATTACACGTGCACTATCTCTATACAAGCCGGGGTAGGACAGAACACGACACAACTGCATGTCAGAATACCCGGTAAGGTGTATTTAACCATTGTTTGAATCAACCAACATCACCTAGTGGTTTATTTGTATGTTTTCCTGGTTTTTTAAAAACTTATTTATCCTCATCCCATTGTTTCTTATTTGTTTTTATAATTTCCACTTTGTTATTTAGATATGTATGATTGTATTTCCAATAAAGAGGATCATTTAATCTGTGTACAAACATAATAAAGTACGTGAGATAGCAAAATAACTCGTTACATTATTGTGCATATCTGACTTGGCCTTTTGACATTGAATTTCTCATGACACTTTCACATGGCAGTCAGTTGACATATCGGTTTAATAATGCATATTTTGAGTTACCATTCATAAACTTGTGTTTGCAACATGGTTACACCCTGATTTAGGGATACAATACCAAAAAGGGTCTGAGTTTATAATCACATTGTATTAAGGATTACGAAGCAGTTATGCATGGTCAATTAAAGAAATATATCTTTGGATATCAGATTTTTGGTGCGTTTTTCAAGATTTCGACATTGCCCTCAATTTACTCGCATCGCGCACATCCGAGTGAAACAATCGTCATAATTATGAAATGTGTAATAAACATATAAAGGTATTAAATGGATCTATTAACTGTGCTGACAAGTGCAAACATTGATGAATGATTAATTCAATATGTATTGGTGTGATCTGATATCTCCACAAAGTATTGTGTAAACAAATTCCCGTTAATTAGATATGCGCTGAGATATGAGCAAAAAGGCAAAGTGATATTCACTAACTTATTGTATTTACTTTATACACCGCTTGAATTATCCAATAGTCAATTTAACATCTGAATACTTCAATCGTAAATATCTTTTGAACGAAATGGAAATTTGAAAACCAAAACCTGTCCCGTTCTTCTATTGTTAATATGAATATGACACGGTATGGGAGAACCACTAGAGTTCCAAGTAAGTTTTAAGAATTGGGACAATCTTAATATGTCTCTTGAATGGAAAGACAAAAGCCGGGACTCATATCACATATTAATTTCAGGACCCGAGTCCATCGCAGAAGAACCCACGGAGAAAGGCACCACTTCAAATTTGGCGCCCGATCTGACCGGAAGTGATCAAATTGAGAAACCTTTGCGGACAGTGACAACAGAGGGTCGTAAAGATACAACAGAGGGTCACAAAGATACAACTGAGGATCACACAGATACACCTGAGGATCACATTTGGAGTTCAGGTGATATTCAAGCAAACAACAGCATAAACCACTCATGTAGTAATGTGACCTTGATACTTGATGAGGTAATCCCTTGAAACAGCTGCAAAGATATGATGTGCCGGTGTGTCGTCAGGAGGTGCCATAGTTTATATTTCAATTTTCACTTTGCATTTACATACAATAAAGATGCAAGAGTAGAATGTGCAAGTAAACAACAGGTGTAGTGACGTTTAAACAACGTGGTAGCACACGGGAGGCTGCATTAGTATAATGGTGGCTAATAGTGGCTAATACATAAGACAAATTATGGATTCTATAAAGATTGTATTCTCATTCGAAGTTACTATATTAAAGTTTATCAATTATAAGCGATGTAATATCCATTGACAACTGGCTTCTTCTGGCGACCCTCCAAATGGAAAACATGGAAGTGCTGCAGCTATTGACAGAGGAAGCCGGTGGGTCAAGTGCGGTGTCATTGCAATGGCGCGATTTGGTAGTGTGGGAGGATCGCAACTTAACAAGAAGAGGGGGGGGGGGGGGGGGGGGGCTTTGTCAATATTCCAAGCCATCACACACCAACACATCAGTGCGTGACGATCACAGTTTAATACAAAGTTTCAGATTCAGATTCAGTTTATTCAGACCGTAAAACAGAAATAACAAATATGAATGGCAGTTTGATAATCAAATATACAAAATGGGTTTAGACCCCATACGTGGTTTTGAAACCCCCAACCCAAAGTAATATTGATTGTTGCTTTTAACCCTGAAATTGACAGTTATAGTGTACTTTTTACTACTTTCTCCTCTGGTTTCTTATACAGGCCTTCGCATGTACATCATGATTGGGGCATTAAGTCTGGCTTTACTCATCTTGCTCCTGATTGGTTTGCGCTGGCTTCATTTCAAAATACATGGATGTAGGCTTGCCCGTCTGGAACAAACGGTTAGTGCATGTCCAAGATGTCCAATGGTAGTATTCTGTTCAGGGATATGATAAATTATGGCACATTATAAGTGCAATGTTCAAACGCCTCCCTATACATTACATGGAGATATTCAAGATCGATTTGAAAAGCGTTCCGGAACGCTATTTTATTGTAGTAATAGTATCGGAATTCGGATACCTCGCGCGAACGATTGGGGATAAAATATGACATAAGATGTTCACATTTTCACTATAAAGGAAAATACTCTTTATAATGTCATAATAGGATCAATAGTAATCTCACAATGACATTGTTATATGATATAGAAGTCTCAAAATAAAACCTTTTGAAATATATCATGAAGTTAAAGGGATAGTTGAGTTCTGGTAAGGAGAGTACAGTTTTGGTGAAACTGAATGTTAGTAACCAAAACCTGCATCATTACATTACAAACTAATAGTTATAACTAGAAAGGAACACAAACTTACAAATGACGTAGTAAAGATCATGTTTTCATTCAAAAAGAGCCGTTAAAACGTAAGAGGGCGCTCTCTAAATACTCATCGGTTTCAACCATTTTGAATAAAATATTGTGCACGTGATGTTTTGTTGAAATAGTGATTAGATAGAGAAATAACCAACCACTTTTTAAATACCTATTTTGTAACTTTTTGAAAAGAGGAAGCATTTTTTTGGATTTTTAACGGCTGGTTCAAAATTCTCTAATAAACCTGGGGCCCCAGCTTTATTACAAATTGTTATATTTATGGATATTTCAGCCGACTCTGAACCGATTTTGATCAAACAAAGATGATTTTATTATTTAAATATTATGCTCTTTCAAATTTTACACTCAGTTTTTCATTACCTCACAAAAAAAAAAAAGTAGTCTATCGCCCTATCTACCAAAACTCAACTATCCATTTAATAATTTACTTTAAAGGGATAGCTTAGTTTTGGTCCAACGGAATTTTAGTAACCAAAACCAAAACTAAGTAAAAAGCTTGCTATCATTAAAAAAGAGCTGTTATAATACAAGAGGGCGCTATCTAAAAACGCATTGGTTTTAACCAACCATTTTTGAATAAGATTAAATTAATTGTGCATGTGATGTTATGTCAAAATAATACAGAGATCATCAACAACTTTTTAAAAACCTCTTTTTTCAAAAAGTGTAAGCTTTTTATATTATTTTGATTGAATTAATTCGAAATCAATTCCGATCGGATATATTTATTGATATTTCAAATATTCCTGTACCAATCTGGATCAAATAAAGTTTATTCTGTCATTGAAATTGTATGCTCAGATTTGAAACACAATTTTTCATTACCTCACACAAATTTGTATTGAAGTACCCCCTATACCCAAACTATCCCTTTTTACTTTTGTTCTTTTTACTTTTTAACGTTGTTTGTGTGTGCATAGAATCATTACGAGGAAGCAACCGCACCGTCAGCCCCCGTCCCCATGTACAGGTACCCGAGGACCAGTGAAACAACCTTTGAAGACATCCACTATGAGTCTATTCCGGAGTGCAAAGGCTCTACCTCAGAAGTTGCAGACAACCTGAATCATGCGAACAACAAACCCGACTTACGTTCATCGGCTGGAACCGACGCCAACGGCTACGCCCTGATTCCCGACCCATTAGCCGTAACATCAGTGTTCCCCTGGCAGGCAGACGGAGAAAATGGGGTGATTGATGAGCATGGATACATGGTTCCGACTACAAATGTCACCACTGCAAATAATAGAAACTGAAGCACACGAGCAACGAAACCAGACATAAATTCACCACTTGAAACTGACACAAACGGCTACGCCCCTGTCACCGACCCTCTAGCACTTCCACTAGTCTTATCCACGCATGCCAGGGGAAAGGGAGATGATTGATGAACATGGAAAAAGGGAAAGGATAATATTCAGACACAAGGCCTAAGCCCCCTTCTAAAAAGTGGCACGTATTATTCACTCACGTCAGCATGCACTTGTGTATCTGCACGATCCGCGACAGAAACCATATATCTCTGTTATTATGGATACGCCTGCACAATGGATACGCCTGCACTGAAATAATTTATTTCATGCAATGCAGAATCTAAATAGTTAACTGTATATATTTGTATATACGAGAGAAACTGTGTCTAAAATAGTTTTAAAAGGGATAGTCATGGAAACTTTATTAATAAAAGACGTATGCAGGCCAATTATTTATTTTCTAGTTTAGTTTCTATGAAAAATTAGGTAACACAAACAGTCCTGAAAGCAAAACTCGTTCCCATTGTTGTAGAGAAAAATAAACATTATTCAAACACCAAATGACATGTTGTCATAATTCATACAGGATAATTGCATTATCAGTCACACATTAATTGCGGAAATATTTTTAATAATTAAGTATTACTAGAAATATCCGTTTAAAAAGGTTTGTTATATACACAAATTAAATTTCTTTTTTGGACGAAACTATCGAATTAACCGAATGTGAATACTTATTTAATGCACCTAGGGCTATTTCGAGTTCGGGATATTTATACGTCATTGTTATATATTATGGCATATTGTATTGGTTTGTACATTTAGATGTGATTTTAACGTTAATATATTGTAAGCAACGTGCTTAAAGGACCTATAGCGTCTATACGGCCTAATTTTCACAATTCGGCTCTCTATAATTATGTAATTTTTCCTGAAGAAAACAAAATTGGCAGTCATTTCTCATGAAATCAATCAACTTTGGGGTAATTATTAGATATCTAATTGTCCTGGGAACGCCACTTTTAAATCGCCAAAATGTGACGTCATCTAAAGTACAGACTAATGAACTAAATTCTGTAGATGACGCGTGATGACGTAAGCCAATGAATTGTTTAATCACATGCCAATCACGCTGCCGATTCTGGACCCTAAATGTGGGTGGGGCGTAAACTGGCTGCTAAATGAGATTTGGCATCAGAAAATTAGTCTTAAATCACTACTGTTTTTATTTTCATGGATATTTGATACCCTAAGCAAGTAATATTCTTTTTGTAAACCCCTATTAAAAGCAAGTGATAACTATTTTTGATACCCTAAGCAAGTAAGCTGAGTTTTTGAGACCCTAAACGAGTAATTTATCAGCCTAAAAAGGATACCCTCTTTCCTGATTTTGGGTGATTTTGAGACCCTATTCGAGATACTCGAGTATCTCGCCTGATCGTAAAAAACCACCCTAATTACTCGTTTTCTTGGTCACGCATGATACCCCCCTTTCAATGAGGACAGACCCCCCAGGCCTAATAGGCCTGTGGCTGTATATAATATGAAATAGTACATTGAAGTGCATTATTGTAGTAACGATTGCGTGCGCAAAGTAATGATAAGCATTTTGTTGTTGCTTATGAAATATCCAGTAATTTATCACGGGATCTGACGTCTAATAGTTTCATTTTTTGTTAGTTTTTTCACATGTCTTTAAAAAATACAATGGAATATATATACATTGGAAAAAAAAACAATATTCAAGAACATAAAAACATGATAATCAAAATTCTCACACATCATTACATGAGAATGAGAAATATAAAAAATAATAAGTGTAGTGGATGTGAGGGAAAGGAAAAGGCCATTGGCCTGTCAAGGCCTTTCCCTTTTTGAACTACAACTTATCGAAATTAGTATTATTATGAATATCAAAATATACATTACTTAGGACAAAAAACACATAACACATACAAACAGGCGTATAAATTAGCAGATCTATTGTAATGACTTATTATTAAGATAACATTTAAACTTCCTTTTAAAATGACATAGATTGGGACATTGATACATTCATCGGGAAAATCATTCCATACTATCGTACCTTGATAACTAATAATTGATCTAGAAAATGTATGTTAACGAAACGTATATATATTATTGAGATCACTATTTTATCTAAAATATCATATTAAAAGGTGGAGGTAACAGCCTTTTAAAATAAGTATCCATAAAACATGCAATCTGCAATTTATTTATGTCATATATATTTAACATTTTCAATTTAAAATATGAATGATGTGTGTGTGTGCTAAGTATTATGATTTTGTAATTGCACCAGCTGACCTTTTCTGTAATAAAAACAGTATACCCAATAAATTGTTTAGCAATTGCCCCATAAAATAATACATTAACTTAAATGTGATAAAACCATAGTATTACAATGACTTGTATAAATTCAGTAGATTTTGAAAAGGCAACATTTACTTCAAATTATTCAATACTTTTACTGCAGTCATTAAAGTTCACTGAATATATTTCCTTCACACATTATACAAGCCAATGTCTGTCTAAGTTCGATAATGGAATCGAGAATGATCAAATCAGGACTCCTTGATTCCTGTCATCAGTGCTGTAGGACTCGAGTCCGGACTCGGGAACCCTGCCTTTTTAGCTGCACATAGAGTTATGTAGAAGATTTTAAATCGCACTGTACATTCACTGCACCAGACGAGCCAAACAGTACGTTAATACACCAGATGGTGGCCTGTACTTTACCCAGAAGAAGAAGAAGAACCTGACATGGTGTCACTCAGCGCGCCATAAAACAAAAACTACTCGACCAAAATGACTGATCTAAGTATCGTTTTTCATTGGAAAAGATACCATATCCTATTTACATATCATTGTATTACTATATTTTGGGAAGTGCCCCGTTCCGTTTTTTTTGGGCCACCCTGTATTGCAGTATATAACCATCCAATCTGATAACAAAATCATAGTTCAATTTCAAACAATCAGGTCATGATGCATGCGACTGAATAATTCGCACCTATTTTCAATAAATATAATTTTCAAGTATCGCACCAGTCCCTTCAGTTTCCGTCAATTATGTAGCGCCCCCCCCCCCCCATGATAAATTTGAATTACCTTATTAATCAGTATTTCTTTTCTTTCCAATTGGTTCTTGACAGTGATTGCTCTTCATTGCTTCTTAGGATGATATCTTGCTCATCTGTTCATAACTGACAGTTTATGGCACAAAACGTGAATTTTCAGATATTTGATATTTTTTGCTAAAAATTGTGTTCTTAAAAGGATTAGAAAATTGCTGAAATTCATGCTTAACTTCAACAATGATTACTTTTCTGCAACTTGACTGTTTGCACATAAAGTTATATCCCATTGATCCATTTGACAGTGAACCTTAGGAAAATATATGCAGCAGTTCTTAATCCACTGTATTTTTGGGAAATTTAAGGGTGAAAGATCAACTAAATTCTTGTCCCGTCTGTCACACTTTTTATGAACTTTTTATCCTGCATAGACATCAATAATTGAATTTGTCTCATACTCTGTAATAATAACCTTTGACATTGCCCAAAATCATTTCTGCAGATAACTCTTTGTCATTTCTTTGATGGTGGCTATTATGAAGATAACTGTTGTAGTAAGAAGAGTTAAAATATATCTGACAAATGGAAGTTTACAATGAACCAGACAACTATTTATGTTATAGAGAGTTCACTGTAAGGCATTTATCATAATGGAACTGATCATGTGACATAAAAAGAATTGCAATTTAAGATTTTCCCATTTGGACTCGGACTCGGACTCGGACTCGGACTCGGATGTCCGGGACTCGGGACTCGGATGTCCGGGACTCGGACTCGGACTCGGACTCGACTCGGACTCCAAGGACTCGAACTCGGACTCGGACAGGGTGGACTACAGCACTGCCTGTCATATCCGTAGGAAACAAAACAGTTTCGTTATATACTCCGCACAAAAAGAAACTGGACACTTGTTTAAGTTGAAATATTTAATATTTATGTGCGACAGAGTGTACATTATCATATATCAAATTAAATTAAATTTAGTCTTCTACAGGCAGAATATAAATTAAAGGTGTAATCGTTCATGCATGAACTGCCATGATCAGTTAACAATAGCAAGGTCTGTTCTCAAAAAAAGCAAAAACAATGGATGGCCGCACCATTCCACTGCAATGAGTAAGCGTCTTGCTTGAAACAAGATGTGCGGGGGCAAGTCTTTTATGACACCGTTCAACCTTATTGTCATAAACAAACACCAAAAATACACATTTTCCAATAAAACAGGGCCAGTTTATGAGAACATCAACATAGTGTTCTGTTGTTGATGCATAAAGCCTGTCTGTTTCATGTGTCCCTTGCAATTTCAAATATAGTTACATAGATAAGTGACATGTAAGAGACTGCCCAAAATGGTTGACCAAGGGTGACATCAGATTTTGAAGAACTTTAGACTACGGAAGAATTCTGGAGAAAAATTTGTACCAAGTTTAATGGTGAAATAAGGACACAAACTATAGTTTCGACGAATAAACCTTAGCCATGGAATTCCCCATTGTGTTAATTTTGGATGAAAATAAAACCTACAACGTTCACAATTTGTCTTCATTTACACCTTTTCTATTGAGATGAAACTAAAAAAAAATCACATTTGTAATGAGCTATGTCATGAATATAGCGTTTAAATCATGCTTGTCAACATTTAAATGGTTGAATGGATGTTCCATTTTTGCTATTTCTGAAAACAGACCTTGCGGTGGTTAATTGACCGTGACAAGTCATGCATGAATGATTTCTCCTGGATTCTATGGTAATATCGAAGAGGGTTATTTTATCTTTAATTTGATATACAATAACATCTATTTTATCTTTTTAAAATATGAGATATGTTGCCTTAAATAAGTGTCCAGTTTCTTTTTGTGCGGAGTATATTAAAGAGATCTATTTACTTTGTGAAAATTCAATTAAAATCACTTGGAGCTTTCACACTTCTCTTTGACTTTGTTGTTTAGCTTGCGGTAACAGAAGAATGAAATTGGTTTTGATTTTTCAAATGTCCCCCTTAAATGGAGGTATTTAGGATTGAATTTGAAAGCGTCTATAGCCGCTTTTGACCGTAGTTATTCAATTATCCATAACATTTGAATTGGGATAATTCACGATAACGATCGGTGTAAAATCCGACATTGAGTATGTACTGTTTTCATTAGGTAAACAATATTCCTTTTTGTTGAAAATCTCTCATATTACTATCAAGATTATTACAATGAAATTTTTCTCAAATATTTCTTTTTCTGAAAAAAACAAGTTAATGGATCGCTTTAAGCAGTATAAAAATAGTCCATTAACACCTGTCAAGGGACCCTCAATCATTTACTTATGCAGGACTAATCATGATATTACAACGCAACTAGTAAGAAACATATTTCACTTTCACCTTTTCTCATTTTCATTTATATTATATAGGCCTACTTCTGATCAGTTTCCGTTTGTTTGTATATTATATATACAATACATATTATATCCCATTCCTTTCGGCTAAGGACCAGTGTAGTAGGATAGTCCGCGGTGTGCTTTGGTTCACTTTGTTCATTTCTCATCCTACACCACGATTCGTCGCCAATCCAAGTGTGTGTAATTTTTAAGACTACCTGGCGGTCTTTTACACATATTTTAAGTTGATCCAGCACTCTATTAGTAGAACTTCACATTATGGAAAGCTGTTAGTCACTAAATAGAATTGCTGAAGCAATTGCATGGAATTAAAACTCATTAATATTTTCTATCACCAATAAGGGTTCATGTTCCTACTGGAAATTTTCCAAAACAGTTTGAAATGTTAGCATTTTTGCTTTGAATGTGTGTTATATTCCAAAGATACATTATAACATAAAGTTAGAATTTGCTCAAGTTCGAAATATTTGTGAAATACTCATGGTGTGTAAATAAATTCCGTTCCGTTTAAAGCAGCAAATGTGGATAAAGTGTCTTGCTGAACTGGACCATCATGTCGTGGCTAGGATTCGACCCCACGACATTCGTATTGACAGGCGAATGCCAGAACCAATAGAACACGACACTCCCACCTCATTAGGATGTTTTCCAAAATATCTGATATTGATGGTTTTGGGCGTATATTTCTTCGTTTGGTTTGTTGTCTTGCCTGAAATTGTGAAGTATTCTTCTCAGAAATAATAAGCTACATGAATTAATTTCGCATTTTCTACATCATTCTGCATCAAAATGGCTGAAAGTAGCGGTTCTTTAGTGATGCTCCTCGCCTTTCTCCTTTATTACACAGGTAAGAAGTAACATACCTATTCTGTCAAAGTTTATACTTAGCAATATCAATACATTATACTGGCTAGAAAGTTAAACATATAATGGGCTACTTGTGACTTTTATTCTCACAACTTTCATAATAGCAAGAATTGTAACATAATAAGAGTATGGAAATGATACCAATGTAATTATGCAATTACTTATATCCCACTTGTATGGCAGGGTGCGTCGTGGTAGTTACTATGCCTTTTACAAATTACATGTATTATTTGTAGTATCATTATTAGTAGTAATGGTAGTAATATAGTTATAGTAGTATGATTATTGTATTATTATCATCAATATTGTTATCATTGTATTATAATCACGTATGTGTTTAATTATCATCATTATTATCATTATATCGTTTCTAGTTCTCTTGGAACAAACCTACGTAATGTTCAATCCGTCATTACACACATTGTACACCTTTTTCTATAATACATACAGTCTTGGCGGTTGGATACCCTCAGGTATCTATCATCGTTCCTCCTAGACCTCTAGCCGGAGAGACAATTGTCCTAATTTGCATCTACACTCCTCAAACATATGTAAGATCTTTCAGCGACCTTACGTGGTGGAGGAATGGAACTGAAATTGCCCACTTCTCTTGTCCGAACAGTGCCACAAGCGCTGACATGTGTCGGGAGAATGTTTTGGACGGCATGGATAATAAGAGAATATCACTCGAAGCGGATGCTGTGTTCAGCGGAAATTTGACTATTTCGGAGCTCCAGGCATCGGACAGTGGAAATTACACGTGCGTTGTCTCTATAGAAGCCGGCGTAGGACATAACACGTCACAACTGCATGTCAGCATACCTGGTAAGGTATATTTAACCATTATTTGAATCAACCAACATCACCTAGTGGTATACTTGTATGTTTTTTCTGTTATCATATTACTTATTATATCATCATCCCATTGTTATAATTTCCACTTCTTATCTAGATATGTATGATTTTATTTCCAATACAGAGGAGGATTTAATCTGTGTACAAACATAATAATGTGAGCAAAATAACTCGTTACATTATTGTGCATATTTCTTTGCCTTTTGAAATTGATTTATCATGACACTTTCACATGACAGTCAGTTGGCATATCAGACAATTCGGTTTAATCGTGTATATTTTTGATTTACCATTCATACACTTGTGCTTGCAACATGGTTACACCATGATTTAGGGATACAATGCCAAAAGGGTCTGAGTTCATATCATATTTGTATTAAGGATTACGAAGCAGTTATGCATGGTCAATTAAAGAAATATAACTTTGGATATCACTTTTTTGGTACGTTTTTCATGATTTCATAATTTACTCGCATTGCGCCCATTCGAGTTAAACAATATTGAGGGATCTAGTAACGTTGTTGACAAGTGCAAACATTGATGAGTGATTACATAAATGTAAATTGGTGTGATCTGATATGTTCACAAAGTGTGAACATTTCCTGTTAATTAGATGGTTTTTTTTGCTGAGATATAAGCAAAAAGGCAAAGTGATATTCACTAACTTATTGCATTTACTTTGTACACCGCTTAAATATTCCGTAGCCAATTAAACATATGAACACTTCAATCGTAAATATCTTTTGAACGAAATGGAAATTTGAAAAACCGAAACCTGTCCCGTTCTTCTATACATTTTTAATGTGAATATGATAAAGTATGAGAGAACTACTAGAGTTCCCAATCAGTTTTTAGGACTGGGACAATCTTACTAAGTCCCTTTAATGGAAAGACAAATGCCGGGACTCATAAACGATATACCACAGCCAAATTCATGAACGGCATGTCACATGTTGCATGTCACATTTTCATTTCAGGTCCCGAGTGCATCTCAGAAGCGCCAACTGAGGTAGGCACCACTTCAAATTTGGAGCAAGATCTGACTGGAAGTGATTACACTGAGAAACCTTCGCGAACATTGACAACAGAGGGCCACAAAGATACAACTGAGGATCACACAGATACAACTGAGGATCACACATATACAACTGAGGATCACACAGATACAACTGAGGATCACATTTGGAGTTCAGGTGATATACAAACAAAAAACAGCATAAACCACTCATGTAGTAATGTGACCTTGATACTTGATGAGGTAATCCCTTGAAGCAGCTACAAAGATATACTGGGATGATGTGCTGGTGTGTCGTCAGGAGGTGCCATTGTTTATAATACAATTTTCACTTTGCATTTATATACAATAAGGATGCAAGAATAGAATGTGCAAGTAAACAACAGGTGTAATGACGTTTAAACGACATGGTAGCCCACGGGAGGCTGCATTAGTATAATGGTGGCTAATACATATGACAAATGATGAATTCTATAAACATTGTATTCTCATTCGAAATTAATATACTAAAGTTTATCAATTAAAAGATACGTGTTAACGTGCGATGTGTTATCCATTGACAACTGGCTTCTTCTGGCGAACCTCCAAATGGAAAACATGGAAGTGCTGCAGCTACTCACAGAGGAAGCTGGTGGGTCAAGTGCGGTGTCATTGCAAGGGCGCGATTTGGGAGTGTGGGAGAGTCAGAACTTAACAAGAAGGGGGGGGGGGGCTTCTTATTATTCTGCCAAATGCAAGGGAGCGGATTATTCATGATATTCCAAGCCACCTGTCACGCACCAACACATCAGTGCGTGACGATCACAGTTTTATGAAAAGTCATATTGATTGTTGTTATATTAACCCTGAAATTGACAGTAATAGTGTCATATTAACTCCGTTCCCTGTGGTTTCTTATACAGGCCTTAGCATGTACATCATGATTGGGGCATTAAGTCTGGCTTTACTCATCTTGCTCCTGATTGGTTTGCGTTGGCTTCATTTCAAAATACATGGATGTAGGCTTGCCCGTCTGGAACAAACGGTTAGTGAATGTCCCAAAATTACTTAAATGAAATCTGCAGTGGTTGCATTTTGTTCAGGGATATATAATATATCACATTGTAAATTGGTTTTGAATGTTCAAATGTCGCCCTATTTACATGGAGATATTTAAGATCGAATCGAAAAGCGTTCTGGAACGCTATGTTATTGTAGTCAATAGTATCCAACTTCGGATACTTCGTGCGAACGATATTTGATCAAATCTGTCTTAAGATTTCACTAAGAAAAGAGTGTTATTTATCGTTTTAAATATCACAAGGTATCAACATAAAGAATTTCACAATGACATTGTTATACGATATAGCACAATTAACTTTTTAAAATGTCTTATGAAGTTAAAAATTTACTTTAAAGGGATAGTTTAGTTTTGGTCAAACTGAATTTTAGTAACCAAAGCATTACAAACTAATAGTTATAACTCTACCATGCTCGAAACGAAAACAAAAATAATACAAATGACAAAGTAAAAACCCTGCTATCATTAAAAAAGAGCCGTTACGAGACAAGAGGGCGCTCTCCTAAAATACATTAGTTTCAACCATTTAACACAAATTATCAAGTGTTATTACTGTGCATGTGTTAAAATTGTGCAACTGTGTTTTGTTAAAATAATGATTATCAACAACTTAATAAAAAAAACACTTTTGTATATTTTTGAAAAAGTGTAAGCAATTTATTTTGTTTTGATCGAATAAATGTAGGATTCAACATCTATTCCAATCGGATGTATTTTTATTGATATTTCTGTACCGATTTGGATCAAATAAAGTTTATCCTGTCATTAAAAGTGTATGCTTTTTCAAATGTGATAGTCAGTTTTCCATTACGTCACAATTACTTTTATATATTTAAGTGCCCCCTGTACCAAAACACAACTATCCCTTTAACTTTTGTCTTTTTTAACTTAACTATTTTCACGTTTTTTTTGTTCGTGCATAGCATCATTACGAGGAAGCAACTGCACCGTCAGCCCTCGTCTCCATGAACAGATACCCGGGGACCAGTGCAACAACCTTTGACGACGTCCCCTATGAGTCCATTCCGGAGTGCAAAGGCTCTCTCTCGGAAGTTGCAGACAAACTGAATCATGCGAACAACAAACCCGACTTACATTCATCGGTTGGAACCGACGCCAATGGCTACGCTCCGGTTCCCGACCCATTAGCCATAAAATCAGTCTTCTCCTGGCACGCCGACGGAGAAAAGGGGGTTATTGATGAACATGGTTACATGGTTCCGACTACAAATGTCACCACTGCAAATAATAGAAACTAAAGCACACGAGCACCGAAACCCGCGTAATTTACCACTTGAAACTGACACAAATGGCTACGCCCTGGTTACCGACCCTCTTGCGCTTCCACGAATCTTCTCTAGGCAAGCCATGGGGGACAAGGGAGATTATTGATGAACATGGAAACATGGTTCCGACTGCAAATTAGAAACTGAAGCACACAAACAACGAAACCCGACATAAATTTACCACTTGAAACTGACACAAACGGCTACGCCCCAGTTACCGACCGTCTAGCGCTTCCACTAGTCTTCTCCAGGCAAGTCATGGGGACAAGGGAGATTATCGATGAACATGGAAACATGGTTCCGACTGCAAATTAGAAACTGAAGCACACAAACAACGAAACCCGACATAAATTTACCACTTGAAACTGACACAAACGGCTACGCCCCGGTCACCGACCCTTTAGCACTTCCACTAGTCTTCTCCAGACATGCCAGGGGGAAAGGGAGATGATTGATGAACATGGAAAAAAGGAAAGGATAATATTCCTAAGCCCCCTTTTAAAAAATGGCCGTACACTCACGTCAGCATGCACTTGTGTATCTTGCACGATCCGCGACAGAAACCATATATCTCTGTTATTATGGATACGCCTGCACAATTATTCACTGAAATAATTTATTTAATGCAATGCAGAATCTTAATAGTTAACTGTATATATTTGTATATACGAGAGAAACTGTGTCTGAAATAGTTTTGAAAGGGATGGTCATGGAAACTGTATTAATAAAAGACGTATGCATGCCAATTATTTATTTTCTAGTTTAGTTTTTATGAACAATTAGCTAACACAAACAGTCCTGAAAGCAAAACTCGTTCTCATTGTTGTAGAGAAAAATAAACAAGCCAAATGACTTGTTGTCATAATTCATACAGGATAATTGCATTATCAGTCACACATAAATTGCGGAAATACTTTTAATAATTAAGTATTACTAGAAATATCCGTTTAAAAAGGTTTGTTATATACACAAATTAAATTCATATTTTGGACGAAACTATCAAATTAACCAAATGTGATTACTGTTTTAATGCACCTATGGCTATTTCGAGTTCGGGATATTTCTATATCATTGTTATATGAAGAGTTTTCAACCAAAAGGCGCTAAATCCACTTTTTCAACTTCCGAGGAAAACAGGTTTCTTTGTCCCACTTTGTACACGTGCCTATGGGAATATTAACCTTGAACTTCTATATTTTGATTTCGAGTGAGATATGTGTCGTAAAATGTGGATTCCTATATACATGATATAGCTACGTAGCCTAGATTATACATGTAGTTAACTCAATTTTGCATGGAAAGTGGCTTTAGCGCCTTTTGGAAGTGAGCTCTTCACATTATGGCATATTGTATTGGTTTGTACATTTAGATGTGATTTTAACGTGAATATATTGTAAGCAACTTGCTTAATAAATTTTCCCATTTAAAAGGGGAAGGTATTGGAATAAAAATGACTCTCTTGAATCTCTTAAACAACTGTCAGCGGTTCCCTTAAACACTCTGAATGCCACACAAGGACGACTCAAGTTTGCGATACTCAGAGAATACAATCTATTGATTTGAATGTACACAACATACACGTTTTAAAGTAAGGTGTATTGTCACTGTCTTGACATTTTCCAAAGCTGAAATTCTTGTTAACTCAACGAAGATAAATGGATGGATTGAGCTATTCATGTAAGCGTGTCATGCTTGTCTTGAGATTATGCAAATGCATTCAAACAAAGACAGTGTCTCTTCCCATTTTAGTCGTATTACGTTGGATCGCCAAGGATACAGGGTTGCCCCCCCCCCCCCCCCCCAAAAAAAAAGGAACGGGATGCTTCCTATAATAAAGAAAAATAATGACAAGTTTCACAGGAAAGATCTTTACGATGAAAAAAGTATCATCAACAGTAATTTGGGTTGAGTAGTTTTTTTTCAGGGTGTTTTTAGTTACACCATGTGAAGTTCCAATTTAAGTCATATTCTACAAAGTCGGTGTCTGAAAAATCACCCTTCCTCCCCGCTTTAGCATCATGCGTACACCTTTGTTAACGTGCATTCAGCTGTATAACTCTTGGTTGACCGAGAGAAGGGGCATGCTAACGAGTTAGCGAGTTACCACCTTTCACCTGAGTGAGAAAGCGTAATATCCCTTCAATATTCTTTTATATTTTGGAACCCAAATATTGAGGGAATAATAATACAGGCCATTTTCCCACACCAAGAAGTAGGGAAGGGAGGGGATACATCCCCCATCCTCCTTGATCGAGGCCCCATGGTTATGTATCATGCGAGAGTTAAAGATATGCAGCTGTGTAAGCATCGAGATGAAAATAATGTAAATTGCCCGAATGACTCTTAAATTAATTAAGGTTTCTCATTAATTGGAATAATAATAAATATATCGGAAATAATATCGCTAATGATATTCGTTTGTCTCGCAATGTATGGTCAAACTAGGAATCTAAACGATCATGACGTTTCGTATGCTACTGCAATACTTTGTCAAATGATAATATCGAATGTAGACACTCGGCTTTTATGCTCTACCGTGGCTCCCAACATCACAATCTCGCATGAGCGATTGCGTTCCTGATAGGTCAACAACGGAAAACGCCGATTGGCCGGTGCACACGGGCACTCAACCAATCAACGGGACACTGGATCGGCCCGCCTAACGAACCAGCGTACGATACGTCGCCCCGACACTACCCCGACCAACCGGCCCCCAACGGTTGATGCCAAACCCACGGTAGAACCTAGCCACCTTCTCGCTACAACGCTCATATATACGTATCAATTTCAGGGCAGGGCGCCCGAATGTTCAATCAATAATTATATAATATTGACTGGCCTTGAGTGGTATATCAGAAATATTGCATTCGCTAGGATCATATTGCACGAGTCGAAGACGAGTGCAATATGATCCTAGCGAATGCAATATTTCTGATATATCACGAAAGAACAAGCCAGTCAATATTATTATTATTATACATACTATCCAGAGCAAAACATTTAAAAACAAAAACATTCATATTACTCAGTCTTGTTCAGTGAAGAAAACCAATACAGTACTGGATCTTGTTCATTTTAATTAATGAAAAAACATTTTAAAATTATTGTCGATGAGCTTTTTTTGAACAAATGTTCCCTTTGTTAGTATTAATTTAAACAAAAATAAGGATCAAAACGTACTTACTTAAACTCGGCAAATTCAGGCTAGTATGACGATTGAACATCAGCTTATCTCCAAGTTGGGTACACCTAGGGGACACATTGTTTTGCTTATTTAATTTTGCCTTTGTTTAGTTAAAAATATTTAAAAATTATTGTCGATCGCGTTTTTGCGTTTAGAATTATAGCTGTGAGAAATATATTTTTTGAAATTTAAAGATCTTACCGTGTAGAGAAAAAATGGCAATGGCTACTCGCGTATTTTAATGTTAACGCGCGCTCAGTCCGCGCACTGTCTTTATTTAATTCTTTATTATTGTACGCGCATCCAAGTGCGCAAAACAAATTTCACGCGCGATATGCAAATTTGGTGTTCTTGAAGTTATTTTTAGTCAGGCGAAGTAAACATTGTTATTGTGACGTCATAATGAAAAGCCTGCGTATCAAAGTGCGTGATAATTTTGTACATCGCGCTCTGCCCATTCACTTTGTACAGGATAATTGTACAGTGGTCGGTCTTTCCATTAAGCGTCTTTGATATGATATTTATTATTCAGCTCAACGTGCAGGTCTATGGAGGAGTAGAAATATCATCTGATAACGTGTATGTCTATGGAGGAGTAGTAATATCGTCTGATATTGCACTCGCAATACACATTTGTAGAGCTACATAATACACGTGACGATGGTAATATCATAACAATAATGAACGCTATGACTGACAAACCCGAGACGGGAAAAAAAATACATGATTTATTGAATCGGAAAACTAGCCTGTATGTGTAATAATAGTAAATATATAATCCATTGCGGATATAGTATCGGAAATAATATCGCTAATGATATTCATGATCGTTTAGATTCCTAGTTTGACCATACATTGCGAGACAAACGAATATCATTAGCGATATTATTTCCGATACTATATCCGCAATGGATTATATATTTATGGACAGGTCTCTTAACTTCGCGCGTATCCCACCTTCGCGGATCATAGGCGAGATACGCAAAAATTAGAACACGGACACGGCGACGGAAATTTTCAATGTCAACTGAAAGAGCACACATCAATTACTCATTCAACCAAAAAATTAGCAAATGAAGAGCAATATTTCTGAAGAAATACTTACTTTTTGTGGTCTTTTTTTTGTAAATCACAACTTTGGTGTTCCAACAAAATTATGGAGGAGGAAGTATCAAGCAAATTAGACGGAAATCGTTCCAGTAGAACATATTTGTTGTCATCGAAAGGCTGCGCAAAATGCTCCCTTATTCGACCTACCCTTCAAATTTACTTTCGGATCGCGCAATCTCCGTAGATAGCTTGACAACGCTGCGCGTGCTAAGATGCTAATGCGCGCAAAATGTTTGCATCATCACACTGCCATTGAAATGCGTGTTACGGTTTGCTACACGGGATACGTGTTAAGTCAATGGCAGGGTGCCCTATGTATTATGCGCGAAGTATGGAGACTACCGTACTCGGTGAAGAAGCTCTTGCTGATATGACATAGTCACGGAATCGGGTCATTAACACCACGAATTGTGAGTTTAAATGAAATTGTTCAAGATAAATCGAATCCTCAGAATTTGAGGGGTAATTTATTATTGTTTCATTGAGATTACTGTAATTTTCTTGATCCTAAGCCACTTTGAAAACATCCTAAATTTTCGTGCGCGAAGTTAGGATACACCTTCATACTATTATTGATTGAACATACGGGCGCCCTGCCCTGAAATTGATACGTAGATATGAGCGTTGTAGCGAGAAGGTGGCTAGGTTCTACCGTGGGTTTGGCATCAACCGTTGGGGGCCGGTTGGTCGGGGTAGTGTCGTGGCGACGTATCGTACGCTGGTTCGTTAGGCGGGCCGATCCAGTGTCCCGTTGATTGGTTGAGTGCCCGTGTGCACCGGCCAATCGGCGTTTTCCGTTGTTGAACTATCAGGAACGCAATCGCTCATGCGAGATTGTGATGTTGGGAGCCACGGTAGAGCATAAAAGCCGAGTGTCTACATTCGATATTATCATTTGACAAAGTATTGCAGTAGCATACGAAACGTCATGATCGTTTAGATTCCTAGTTTGACCATACATTGCGAGACAAACGAATATCATTATCGATATTATTTCCGATACTATATCCGCAATGGATTATATATTTACTATTATAATAAATATAGTTCAGGGTACAATGGCCGAGTCACAGGTATCGCCTCACAGTTTATATTCGAGTATAATTTAAAGATAATGTTGAGTTCTGGAAGAGCAAATTCAACCAAATAATGGTGAAGCTTCGAGGGGGCATGGGGGGGGGGGGGGGCGGTTGGGACAACTGCCCCATATAATTTTGAATACAAAAACTATAATTATGTCATACAAATAAATACATACAGTGCGTGCTCCCAATCAGTTGAACCATGCTTCCCACTGGTACAAAATATTACAGGCCTGCATACATTTTGTACCATGTACAGAATAGTAAAAATTACTTAAATTAACGAAATGTGCGAAATAAATTGAAAAGAGAATGCCAACGTGTAAAATTCACTGTCAGCGGCCCAAATGAAATATAAAATCTAGTCCGACTTCCACCTCCTTGGAATAATTATGTACAAATTTCTTTAACACATAATAAACAAATGTGTCCATCATGAATAAAGGGGATGACCAAGTAAAACAAATTTAAAAGATGAATGTGTGTTTTTGTTTACATTTTATATTTCACTTTGTACGAAAGTATTGACTTGGAAGCATAGCTTGATTTGAAATGTTGTGGAAATATGGTTATATTTTCATCAGCAATATCCAATATTGTCTTTAAACATCAAGTGACACTTTGTCATTACTACATGTATATATTACTATGTCAACATTATATTACAACACCTTTCGAGTGTTAATAAATTGATCAGAAGAAACATATTTTACTTTCACTACACACTTGATTACGTAAATTATATAGTACATTCATCCCCATATACATTATTTCATGTATGCCAGTAATAACAAGTCTCCCATTCCTTCCGGCTAAGGACCAGTTCTTGGATATTCCTCAGTTTGATGTGGTTCGTTTTCTTCATTTCTCCTCCTATCACCAATGATCACCATTCTCCACCAGGCGTGTGTTATCTCTATAGGACGTTCTATCTTTCGTATTCTACCGGGGTGTTTCACGCATATTTGAAGTTTAACCCAAACTAGAATCTAAAATCTGTTATCTTAATTTTCTGAAACGGCTGTTTAAACGTAACCTTGACAATTCATTGAACATCATCAATATTCGTTTAAATCAAGATTTCAGGTTCTTGTTGGAAATTGTTGTCTAAAATTAAAATGTTTGCATTTTTTGTTTAATGATTGAATGAGCTTTAATTTTCAAGTCTACAAATGGCTGACCATAATGTAAGTCCCTCTTAATTATTATAACCCAAGTTCACATGTTTCTTAACATCCATTTAAGATCGTTCCGTGTTATGCCATCATCGTTTCCGTGATCCTTCTCCCTGCATATCCGACTGTGTTCTGATGTGTTATGGCGTATAAATGTAGATGACATTGAAGGACTGGTGCTTACTGCAATTTTGATGTTTAGTGTTTGGCCATAAACTGTGAAGAATTCTTCCCGGAACTTATTAACACTATCAACTGCGTTCGTTTTCGAGATCATCCGCAGTATCAGAATGGCTGTAAGTAGCGGTTCTTTGGTGAAGCGTCTCATCTTTCTTCTTTATTACACGGGTAAGAAATCGTAGAAAACATATATATCTCTGTAAATATTCATCAATTATTCGGAAAGCGTTCTAGTTAGGGAGTTAAACATATGGGCTGTGAAATGCTTTCGATAATTCTAAGCGACAATTGTAAGTACAGCTCACTTTTAGTTCTGCAAGACTGAGGATATTAAACAACTATGTTACAGGTTGATATATAACAAAAATACTGATGTCGTTAGAACTGCTAAAATGATCATAAATGTTTAAAGGTACAATACACTTGATCTAGATACACAGGTTAACTCAACAGGGGTGTCGATCCTGGGGGGGGGGGGGCAGGGGGGGCGGTCGCCCCCTCAATGAAAATATTGGGGGGGGGGCGAAAATATCATTTCGCCCCCCCCAATAATTCCGAAAATGAGGAAGAAAAAAATCGAGTGATATAATGCCAAAGAGGGGAAAGACACATTTATCAATAATTAATCTTCCAAATAGCCGTTTTTTAGTTTGAAAAGGACTGTAAATCTCTTTTTGCCGCGCGTTTCGCGCGCATACAGTTTCTCATATTGCAAGTTTCATTTGGGTTGCGGGAACTCACCTTTTAAAATGTGTTGGGCAGCGTAATTTCTCAAACGCACACCTCAAACGAAGTTTATTAAACCCTCATCTATAGATGATGTCTCAGGTGTGCACCAAATCGCACAATTTCACGCCCAAAAATACAAAAGCTCCCTACTGTGGGAGGGGGACACCCCCTCCCACACCATCCCCCGCTCGGTCGCTTCGCTTCCTCGTAATGTCTCCCCTACACTTTTGAGAAATTGTTGACGCCCTTGCTTAGTTTCATGGGAGCCCAATGCCCTAGACTATATCGATGGCTCTATACTATATGTATACTATAGAGCCATCGATATAGTCTAGGGCATTGGCTCCCATGAAACTAAGCAAGGGGGTCAACAATTTCTCAAAAGTGCAGGGGATCACGTGGATCCATCTCATGCAAGGCTCAGTCTTTTTCTCGCTATGCCCTTTAAACCCTCATCTTTAGATAGCACACCGTCACAGAAAATAAAATAATCTCGGTACATATGCGCTGAACGCAAATCAAATTGGAATATCAGGTCCCCCCACATTTGAAAAAGGAGCAGATTGTCCCCCTCCCTTTGTCATTATGTATGTTTGGTTCCATACCTACTGTATATACTTCATATTACGTGAAATTTCTGTCTCAGGTGTGCACCAAATTGCACAATTTCACGCCCAAAAATACAAAAGCTCCCTACTGTGGGAGGGGGACACCCCCTCCCACACCCTCCCCCGCTCGGTCGCTTCGCTTCCTCGCAATGTCTCCCCTAAACTTTTGAGAAATTGTTGACGCCCTTGCTTAGTTTCATGGGAGCCCAATGCCCTAGACTATATCGATGGCTCTATAGTATACATGCTCACGTGGATCCATCTCATGCAAGGCTCAGTCTTTTCCTCTCTATGCCCTTTAAAAATACGTTATGAGTAGGTTCACTATTTTATACAATTTTAACACCCATGCTAGGAGCAAATGTCTGAAATCTAAAAGCTTCCGGGGGCTCCGCCCCCTTGGACCCCCATTATTGTCCCCAAATGTGGGTGCCCCCCAAAGTCAGGTCTTCGAGCCATCAAGACACTTTCAATGGGCGCATAATAAAACTTCCGGGCATGCCAATGTGGGGCTTTTAGCGCTCTCAGTGGTCACCTTGGAAAATTTTTCAAATTTCGCCCCCCCCCCCCCAATCTCAAAATCGGATCGACACCCCTGCTCAACATTACAAAGCTTGGTTCGCTTAATATTGATATGATTAGCAACTTGTTTCATTCATAAACCAGTGCACTAGACCTGAAATACTGATATTGTAAGATTCTTCGGAATAAAATTTGAACGTTTTTTAGAAAGGGGAAAGCTGTTTACCTATGTTAACAAATGAAAACATATTGATTGATACTAGAATCGAAAAGCGTTCATAAACACTTTATAGCTCTTCGATTTGAATCATGAATATCTCGATCCATTATTATGGAGACACTTGAAAAATCTAAACTTAGTTCACTCTTCTCTTGTCATTAGCCATTAACCATGCATACACGATATATGTCGAAGCTCGAAATGATGTTGGTTGAATTTGGCAAAGATAGTGGATCACTTTCATTTTGACATAGTATACCTGGATGTTTTTAGGTAGACAGGCTTTATACTAAGACATATCGGAAAATGCCGAATATAAATACAAAATCAATCAACATGCTTAGTAGTCTAACTTTCAGGCTCATTTCATGGTTTTCTTAATCCAACTGTACATGTCCTTGATTAATATAATACCCTCTCTAAGTTGAAATAAACTCACCCTAGGTCTAATTTAGTCAGTGTGAATATGCTTTCCCAAAATAGATGTAGGGTGAACATCAAATATAAACACGAAGTGTTGTAAAGCGTATCTGACTGCTAGATTAATTATGCATCTCTAACACAAAGAATTATATCGGTACGTTTTCTCGAGGATACTGATTTCAAATTTTAGAGTTTTTCTCCCAAATACACGTACCTTTTCACAAAGATATTTCTAAGTCTGCCAAAGAAACACACTTCCATTAAAAGTGGTATTGACACGAACTCGGCTACTTGTAACTTTGCAGGATCTATACTACTGTATACCACTACTACTATTACTACTACTACTCTTACTACTACTAGTAGTACTACTACTACTACTAATACTACAACTACTACTACTACTAGTACTACTATTACTACTACTACTACTACTACTACTACTACTACTACTACTATTACTACTACTACTACTACTACTACTACTACTACTACTACTACTACTACTACTACTACTACTACTACTGATACTACTACTACTACTACTACTACTACTACTACTACTACTACTACTTCTACTATACTACTACTACTACTACTACTACTACTACTACTACTACTACTACTACTACTACTACTACTATTACTTCTACTAATACTAACTTTACTTTTTTATAATAATAATGATTTTATTATTATAATTACATTTTTATTGCAGTTGATATTAACATATGTTGTCTCTATCTATAACTTCAAGGAACAACTACTTTTGGATGCAGTAAAATGGGCATATTCACATTTTCCCTTCACATGTTCCCATACAGTCATGACTTCTGGAAGCCCTGACGTATCAATCATGATCGTTCCTCCTAGACCTCGAATCGGCGAAAAAATGGTCCTCAGTTGCATCTACAGTCCTCAAACATCTGTATCATTTTTTGACAACCTTAAATGGTATAGAAATGGAACTGCAATTGCCAACTTCTCGTGTCCAAACAATGCTCAGCATGTTGATGTGTGTACGGCAAATGTGTTGGATGATATGGGGGATGAGAGGATATCATTCACAGCTGATGCCGCCTTCAGTGGGAACTTGACTATTTCTGAGCTGCAGGCATCGGACAGTGGAGATTACAAGTGCGTTGTCTCTATACAATTCGGCATAGGACAGAAAACGACACAACTGCATGTCAGAATACCCGGTAAGGTATACTTAACCATTGTCTGAATCAACCAACATCACCTAGTGGCATACTTGTATTTAAAACAAAAATGTATTAAAGGTTAATTAAAATACTGCCATCGCGGTCAAGTGACCGAAGTGCGGCTAGTTTACATATAAATACAAACAGAGATAAACTTAATGCAAATACTGTAGTTACATTAGTACATATCTATACAAATTGAAATATATTAAGAGTAAAATTGGTTGATTCAATTGGTCATATCAAAATAGTACATAAATGTATGAAGTCAAATTTAGGTTTTTAGAGAGGTTTATGGTTATCAAGCACAAACGGAATCACACACACAGGCACGCTGTAAAAATACACGGACACACATACAAAATATAATTATTAAAAAAAAACGACAATTGAAGACATATAAAAGTATCAAATCGCTAGCATTAAACAACATAGCATATTATACTGTTAATTAAATGTGGGTTGTAGCAAAATATGAGTTTAAAAAGTTCTTGATAAACAGAGGGAACATAAATAATCAAAGTGCTAGCATTAAATAGCATAGCATGTATACTGTATATTAAGTTTGGATTGTAGCAAAAAAAATGTTCAAAAGTTCTTGAAAGGTAGATACGAACAAAACATTGTTCATATTGTTCAGATAATGGTTTTATTGTAATTGAGAGTTCAAGTTGCGGACCAGGGCAGGGTAAGTTTCCCTGTTATCATATTACTTATTATATCATCATCCCATTGTTCTTTGATTTTTTTATAATGTCCACTTCGTTATTTAGATATGTATGATTTTATTTCCAATAAAGAGGATCATATAATCTGTGTACAAACATAATAAAGTACGTGAGGTAGCAAAATAACTCGTTACATTATTGTGCATATCACTTGGCCTTTTGACATTGATTTATCATGACACTTTCACATGCCAGTCAGTGAATATTATACAAATAATACACTGTCTAGAGTGCATTGTGCAAATGCATCGCACGCGAGGCTCTGTTAGCTGTGCGTTGCGCACGAGGCGTAGCCGAGTGCGCAACGCACAGCTAACAGAGCCGAGAGCGCGATGCATTTACATGATGCACGATAATTGAGACCGTGTATTATTTGTTTTATAACACGAGCTCAACCACGGAATCGTTTATTTTGCTGGATTTTTAAAAACAGACTTGCCATGCCACAAACCCAGTCTATCTACCCTCTAGAGTGTGAATATGAATTTACAAAATTCACCATCCGACTACCTGCACTCGCTTCACTGAATGTGAAGCTCAGCAGATCAAACGCAGTCCACCAGAAATTGCCGAAAAAAATTCCAGTAAAATGAGAATTATCAAAGCATTTTATGCATTTCCATTCCAAAACTTACCAATATCAAACCACATACCATATAATTTACGAAACTGCTAAGATTGATTTACTACAATACCGATAATTTACAAAACGAAGCTTTTTCCATCTTTTTTTTTTATCACTTTCGCAAGTTTGTCTCCGATAGAACTATGTAAACAAGCATTGTGACGTCATAGCCGTGCAAAAAGTTGCGCAACGAAAACGAGTAATGCATGGGGTTGCACCCTGTTTTGCACGGTCGTGCATGTTTGTTGAAATTTAATGAATAGTCACGTGACAGGATTTAACCAATCACGTTACTGAATTTACCAGAGCCGTGTTATAAATGAGAGAATTCAGTTTAATAATGCATATTTTTGTATTTACCATTCATAAACTTGTGTTTGCAACATGGTTACACCATGATTTAGGGATACAATGTCAAAAGGGTCTGAATTCATAATCACATTTTTGTTAAAGATTACGAAGCAGTTATGCATGGTCAATTGAAGAAATATAACTTTGCGATATCACTTTTTTAGTACGTTTTTCATGATTTCGACATTGCCCTCAATTAACTCACATTGCGCACATTCGAGCGAAACAATCGTCATACTTGAAATGGTTAATAACATATATACAGATGCTAAAGGGATCTAGTCACTTTTTTGACAAGTGCAAAATATAATACTAATAATAATTATAGACATTTATATAGCGCATATTGCAAAGAGCCTCTAAGCGCTTTAACAATTATTTAATTATTATTAACCCATGGTCATCAGGTACATTTCAAACCCACACAATGATATTGCGTACTTTCTCAACTCCCCGGGAGCATACTAGCCGAGCTGCCACTGATGATGGCGCTAAGGCTAATTAACACCCGACCATGGTACCCATTTATACACCTGAGTAGAGAGCAGCAATTGTGGATGAATTGTCTTGCTGAAGGACAAACGCAGTGGGCCTACACAGGGTTCGAACTCGGGATCTCTCGATCGGAAAGCGCGCGCTCTACCAATCTTGCCACACCATGGCCCCGTTGCAGAAAGAGATACAATCGATTGTAAGTTACGATTGATCGTAATTCAGAACATTTACGCGTTTCAACCAGATGTGCGCATCTAGAACACGTGATCTGACTTACGATTAATTGCAACTTACAATCGATTGTATCTCTTTCTGCAACGGGGCCCTGGAGTGATGAATTAAATGTGTATTGGTGTGATCTGATATGTCCACAAAGTAATGTGTAGCAGTTTCCCATTAATTAGATGTATTTTTGCTGAGATGTGAGCAAAGAGGCAAAGTGATATTCACTAACTTATTGCATTCACTTCAATCGTAAATATCTTTTGAAAGAAACGGAAATTTGAAAATCCCGAAACCTGTCCCGTTCTTCTATTATTAATATGAATATGACCAGGTATGAGAGAACCACGAGAGTTCCAAGTAAGTTTTAAGGATTGGGACAATTACTAATTCTCTTTAATGGAAAGACAAATACCGGGACTCATGAACGATATACCACAGCCAAATTCCTGAACGGCTTAAAAACACAAAATCGTTGCATGTCACATTTTCATTTCAGGTCCCGGGTCCATCTCAGAAGCACCCACTGAGGAAGGCACCACTTCAAATTTGGAGCCAGATCTGACTGGAAGTGATCACACTGAGAAACCTTCGCGGACATTGACAACAGATGGTCACAAAGATACAACAGAGGGTCACACAGATACAACTGAAGATCACAAAGATACTACTGAATATCACATCTGGCGTACAGGTGATATACAAACAAAAAACAGCTTAAACCACTCATGTAGTAATGTGACCTTGATACTTGATGCGGTAATCCCTTGAAACAGCTGCAAAGATATACTGGGATGATATGCTGGTGTGTCGTCAGGAGGTGTCATTGTTTATAAAACAATTTCACTTTGCATTTATATACAATAAAGATGCAAGAATATAATGTGCAAGTAAACAACAGGTGTAGTGACGTTTAAACAACGTGGTAGCCCAACGGGAGGCTGCATTAGTATAACGGTGGCTAATGGTGGCTAATACATTTGACAAATGATGAACTCTATAAAGATTACTATTCTCATTCGAAGTATATAGATAATACAGTTTATCAATAACAAGATGCGTGTTTACCCATTGACAACTGGCTTCATCTGGTGAACCTCCAACGAATGGGAACCATGGAAGTGCTGCAGCAGCTGACAGAGGAAGCCGGTGGGTGAAGGGCGCGATTTAGGAGTGTAGGAGGGTCACAACTTAAAGGGGTAGTTTAGTTTTGGTAAGGCTGAACTTTAGTAACCAAACCTGGACAATAACCTTAAAAACTAATAGTAATAACTCCACTATGCTCGAAAAGTATACAAATTTGCAAAATGACTAAGTAAAAAGCATGTTATCATTCAAAAAGAGCCATTTTGATCACGAGAGGGCGCCTTTTTAAAGGCGTCAGTTTCAACCATTTTCCATACACAATAATGCATGTGATGTTTTTATTACCAGACTGATTTTATAGAGAGAACATAAACAACTACTTAAATAACACTTTCGAAAATTTTTGAGAAAGTGGAAGCATTTTTTGAATTTTTTGAAAAAACCGTTAATTATTTGGGCCCCAAATAATTATAAGATCAGATACATTTATTGATATTTCAGCCGTTTGTGGGCCGATTTCGACCAAATAAAGTTTATTCTGCCATTAAAATTGCATGTTCTCTCAAATTTGACACTCAATTTTTAATTACCTCACAAAAAAATTGCGATGTGCAGCGCCCTCTCTACCAAAACTAAACTACCCCTTTAACAAGAAGAGGGGGGGGGGGGGGGGCTTCTTTTAAATCTACTTTATGCAAGGGAGCGGACTATTTGTGATATTCTAAGCCATCTGTCACGCACCAACACATCAGTGCGTGACGATCACAGTTTTATGAAAATTCATATTGATTGTTGTTATTAACCATGAAATTTACAGTAATAGTGTCCTATTTACTGCTTTCCTCTCTTGTTTCTTATACAGGCCTTCGCATGTACATCCTAGTTGGGGCACTGAGTCTGGCTTTACTCATCTTGTTCCTGATTGGTTTGCGTTGGCTTCATTTCAAAATACGTGGATGCAGGCTAGCCCGTCTGAAACGAATGGTTGGTACAAGTCCAACGATCAGCAGTGGAATTATTTGGTTCAGGGATATAATAAATTATGTCACATTATAAGTTACTATAAATTACATGGAGATATTTCAGATCGAATTGAAAAGCGTTCTGGAACGCTATGTTATTGTAGTCAATAGTATGCGAATTTGGATACCTCGCGCGAACGATTGGTGATCAAATCTGACATAAGATGTTCAAATTTTCACTATAAAGGCTATACAAACTGTTCCATCTCGTTTAGTGAATCACATAGGATCAATAGAAATCTCACAAATACATTGTTATATGATATAGAAGTCTCAAAATTAAACCGTTTGAAATATCTTATAAAGTTAATCATTTAATTATGGAAAGTTTAGTTTTGGTCAAACTGAATTTCAGTAACTAAAACCTGCACTATAGCATTACAAATTAATAGTTATAACTCCACTGTGCTCGAAACGTAAACAAAATTACAAACGTAAACAAGTCTAAGTAAAAGCTAAGTAAAAAGATGTACCATTACAAACGAGCAGTTACAGCATAAGAGGGCTCTCTCTAAAACGCATTGGTTTCAACCATTTAAAACAAAAATGTGCCTGTGATATTTTGTTAAAATGATGATTAAATCAACAAGAGATCATCAACAACTTAAAAAAAACCTGTTTGGTATATTTGTGAAAAAGTGTTTGTTTTCTTTGTTTTTCTTTCTTAAATTATCGACTACATGTAAGATCCCACATTTAATCCGATCGGATATATTTATTGATATTTCAGATTTGACACGCAGTTTTCCATTACCTCACACATCTTTTTATTGAAGTGCCCCCTATACCAAAATCAACTATCCATTTTAACCTTTTTCTTTTCTAACTTGCCTATTTTAACGTGTTTTTTGTGTGTGTGCATAGAATCAGTACGAGGAAGTAACCGCACCGTCAGCCCTCGTCCCCATGTACAGATACCCGAGGACCAGTGAAACAACATTTGGGGACATCTCCTATGAGTCTATACCGGAGTGCAAAGGCTCTATCTCAGAAGTTGCAGACAAACTGAATCATGCGAACAACAAACCCGACTTACATTCATCGGTTGGAACCGACGCTAACGGCTACGCCCTTATTCCCGACCCATTAGCCATACAATCAGTCTTCTCCTGGCACGCCGACGGAGAAAAGGGGGTGACTGATGAGCATGGATACATGGTTCCGACTGCAAATGTCACCACTGCAAATTAGAAACTGAAGCACACGAGCAACGAAACCAACATAAATTCACCAAGTACTTGTAACTGACACAAACGGCTACACCCTGGTTACCGACCCTATAGCGCTTCCACTAGTCTTTTCCAGGCATGCCAGGGGGAAAGGGAGATGTGTGATGAACATGGAAACATGGTTCCGACTGCAAATTAGAAACTGAAGCACACAAGCAACGAAATAGTCCTGTAGATATTAATTAGACCTAGAAATGTTCTTTAGTACAATCTTTTATTATTGATTAATATTCTAGAAGGGCTTAGAAGAAATTTCAGCTTTGTTGCCACCTCGGCAACTTTGGGCAACTCTTTTTATAAGCATTATAAAGATAATTAGCTAATTTGCATATTTCTGAGATAAGGTCAGGGGTCATTCTCTATCTAGGAATAGTACATTAGTAATTAAAACAAATATTATAGGGTATTTTGGGGCAAGGAATCCATTTCCGGTGCTCGTTTGCAAGTGCCATGTAGGCAACACCCTGAAATCCAAGATGGCGGCCCCTAATTTGCATATTTATGAATATTATTGATTTTCAGTGGCTATAGCCTCAAATAAGCAATAATTTGTCTTTATTTTTCTTCAGTCATGTTCTCAATGTGTATTTAAGATACTTCAGCTCGGTTACCACCTTGGCAACCTCTGGCAATGCATATAATTAGCATTATTATATTATTTACCTAATTTGCATATTCCCAGAAATCAGGTAAAATCGTGTATATTGTGAACCCAGAAGGTTGAAAAGACAAGAAATACCACTTTTCCAAGGTTTTAGGGGGCAACAAATCCATTTATGATACTTAAATCGATGCATCACCTTTGCAACCAACATTAATCCAAGATGGCCGCCTTTGGCATTTTCATGGAGATAATGCTATTTTCCACTTTAACAGCATTTATTTTATAAAACTGTAATATTTTTTACTGTAAGCACACATCTACATTGTGATTAAAGTGTTCTACTTGCTAATTCAAATAATTGAAAGTCCAAAAATTATAATATTGATCTAATATAACCAAAAGAATGAAGTCGTGTATCATAATATGTGAAATTTTATGAGCAGCCATCTTGGATTTGAGAAGGTTGCCATGGTGATATATGAAAATAAGTATCAGAAATGGATTTGTTGCCCCCTAAAACCTTGGAAAAATGGTATCACTTGTCATTTTTACTTTCCGGGTTTCCAATATACGCGATTTGGGGGAATATGCAAATTCGGTAAATAACGTAATTATGCAAATAATATGCATATATCTAGATGTTGCCATAGTGGCAACAAATTTGAAATATCTTTACTACATATTTAGAACATGATTAAAAAATAATAATCTTAAATTATTGCTTATAAGAGGCTGTAGTCACTGAAAATCAATAATATTCATAAATATGCAAATTAGGGGCAGCCATCTTGGATTTCAAGGTGTTGCCCATTCGGCACATGGAAATGAGCACCGGAAATGGATTCCTTGCCCCAAATTACCCTAGCAAAATAGATTTGATCACTATTGTACTATTCCTCGATAGAAAATGACCCCTGACCTTATTTCAGAAATATGCAAATTACCTAATTATCTTTATACTGCTTATAAAAAAAGTTGCCAAGGTTGCCAAGGTGGCAACAAAGCTGAAATTTCTTCTAAACCCTTCTAGAATATGAATCAATAACAAAACATTGTACTAAAGAACGTCTCCAGGTCTAATACACAAACTATAGGACCGTCTACAGGACTAAAACCCGACATAAATTCACCACTTGAAACCAGGCCCTGGGAACGATTTTTTCACCGGGGGTGCTGAGATATATATACGTATATACAGGCCCGTTCGGAAGGAATTTTAAAGTGGTACGTATACGGTCAGCGGATTGGGGGCGGTGGCACAACTGCAAGGGAGCGGAGCACCGCAGGAGGGGGGGGGGGGGGGGTGGGAATGGGGTGTCCCCCCTCCCACGCTAGGGGAGCTTTTGCAAATTTGGCTCGAAATAATGCAATCTGGTGCATACCTTGGAAGGAAATTTGATAGTACTTAATTAAAGAAATCATACCATCTCCCCTCATGATAAGACCGCTATATAGTATACAAACACAAATCGAACTTACACACACAGACACCACACCAGAAATACACTTACATCGTCCGCCTGTCGTCCGTGCATGTCTACGATACTTGGGGGTGGGGTGTGCCCCTCCCACGTGGAGACATTTTGGAAATTGGTGTTTATCACTGTAATTATCAATATATGGAAAATACTGCTGAAAACTGCTTGTCTACTAAAAAATCGCCAATGTGATAAAATGAGAGTCGTATACAGCCTAGCTTTCGATCCTAGCAGAATCATTCGTCAGGGCACAAATGACAGTAACTACAGAAAAAAAACACAGAATATATACCAACATAAACACATGTATGGAAGGGGGGCTGGAAAGAGAAAGGAGGCGGAGACACAAAACAATGAAAGCAACTGTGAGTGGGTGAGTGTCAGGACTGCTTGACCAATCAGGTAAAAACAGGCATGGGTGGGTCCTTAAGTGGCTGCAGTCAAAGAAAATGTGATGAGAGTGTAAGGCTTAGAGAAGATTAGAGGTAGGGAGGATCAAAGAAATTAATCACTGTATAAGTATGGTCATAATTGTTGCAGTTATATATTATTATTATTATTATGCATTTTGTAAGATTTTTAGAAGATTTAACTTCTAAAAAAAAGTGCGGATTGTTTGTCTTGTACAGACAACCCTGCATCAAAAAGTGGGGGATATATGATATGTAACAGATAATTTTCGGACGGCTGTGTGCGGCTGAGACCTCCGAACCCATAGGATTTCGAACTTTAAATATTTCATTTTTAGCTGTAATATAAAACAATGGCCAATCATTTTGCAGTTTTGATAACATTCTTCATTAGTAAACTGTACCATACTACAGGGGCGACGCCATGGGGTATTTTCTTAGGGAGGGCGAAAGTTTATACTTTGAGGGCGCGAAGCCACCTAGCGGGGGGAGGGTTTGCAGGGGCGGATCTAGCTTTTTGCTAAGGGGGGGGGGGGGTTTGACCAATGACGATGCAGAGCATCGTCCATGAGCCGCGAAGCGGATAATTTTGTTATTTTGAACCCCGTAGCGAATTTTGTTTCACCTTTTGAAACTTTTGTCGACTAGCCGCGAAGCGGCGACTTTTTTTTGCTATTTTAAACCCCCGTAAGTGATTTTGTTACACCTTTTTTTCACTTTCGTCACGAGCCACGAAGCGGCGATTTTTTTTGCTATTTTGAACCCCCGTAAAGTGATTTTGTTTCACCTTTTTTCACTTCTCAACTGATACATTTTTCACTTGGCAGCCCAGGGGGGGGGGGGGGGGGGGTTAAACCCCCCCCCCCCCCCCCACACACCCGAGGTTGTGAAATCTTATTTATGTGAGCGAGCGGAGCGAGCTTGAAAATTTTAGCCATTTCACAGCGGAAAATTGCCATTTGTTTCAATATAATTGTATGGGTATATTCGTTTTTATTGCTTATGATATGGCGTTATGAAGGGTTATATATAAACAGGTTGTGAAATACTATGTATGCTTGCGAGCAGAGCGAGCTTGAAAATTTTAGCAATTTCACATCGGCAAATCCCAAAATCCCGGAGAAAATGTGGGAGAAAAGACGGAAAAGGAATAAATGAAAAAAGGCACCAATGTCTAATTTTTTTAAAATGAAAATGAGACCCATGTCTAAGGATCTTTCTTGAAAAAGTCACCCTTCCCAGCGGCACATCCCCGTATACCCAATATATACGTGAGTACCCCCCCCCCCCCCCCCCCCCCGGGTATTCCCTATCCCCCGAGATCATACGCCCGTGGACACACTAAAACACACGCTGTTGATCCCATGTGTATCTCCTAGTGGAACTGTTGTTTCTGGCGTATTTTTGTATGGTTAGGTGGATCTATAAATGATGCGCTTGATGTAGAAGGATCATTTTCAAGATGGGGGCAAAAGGTTCTCAACATTATCTTACCCTTGCTTTGATGGATCTCTATTTGGGGTGCCCTTTTACTTCAAATTGTTCTAACAAGCCAGAAAGAGCGTCATTTGTGGCTGTCGGCTGTGTGACAATTTCGTAAACGAAGCATAATGATATACATTATAACATACAAAAGAATTTGCAGGGGGTGCTGCGCATCCCCTGAAAAATTTCCGGGGGTGCTGCAGCACCCCCAGCACCCCCGCTTCCCAGGGCCATGCTTGAAACTGACACAAACGGCTACGTCCAGGTTATCGACCGGCTAGTGCGTCCACTAGCCTTCTCCAGACAAGCCATAGGGACAAGGGAGATTATTGATGAACATGGATACATGGTGCCGACTGCAAATATTCCCACAGGAAAGTAGGAACTAACTTCTGTGTAACCAGTAACCATTCGACCAAATGCCCACCTCCTAAACATGTCAAAATGTAAATCAAAGAATGAATCAAATTAAATCAACAATCCATCGTTCACATGATTTAATGATGAATTAGGTTACCCTTTCCCGAAAAACCATGAGGTATCAACGGTAGCATATTTGTTGTGACTCGTCAAGCAGCTCTCTCTTTGTCTCCGAAATGTCGATATGATGATGTTAACACGAACGCACTTCAGCATATGTTCATGAAAGCATGGGGTACTATCTTGTTAAGTGAATTGTTTAGGCTGTGGTCACACGATGCTTACAATCACCTGCAACAGCCTACAACAAGACAATATAAGTTATGAAGGGTAGATCATGTCCAAAGTAACCACTCATCAAAATTGAATGCGAGCGAAAAGCCACATTCGATTCGGTCAAATAACCTTTGCACTTATAGCCTGTGCGGTCAAGCTGTGAAGGGTTTATTTTGTAACGCTGCAGTACGGAGATGCAGTGAAAATGTTATGTACAACAGGGTTGTGCTTTCATATGCACAATCGACCCATTGCAGCTCATCGCAACCCATCGCAAGCACTGTGTGACCACAGATTTAGAGGCTTGTCTAGACCAGGTAAAATGAAAGTCTTCCTTTGTTGTGAAACCACCAGATTATACGCACGTCGAGGAACAGGTGTAGATAACATTGACACGTATTACGGGTGTTTCCACCACACCATACAAAAACTTAAATAGCGGTGGAGGATTTTATCTGTACAATAAATGCTAAAAAAGTGTCCTCTTATAAATAGTATGTGTGTTAACATCAGTAGGGCACTTGACAAGTGTAGATCTATAAGGAATCATATCGAATTCGGGTAAAACATATATATTGGGCAAAATCATGTCATATTTGGCCACATTTATCTTATATTCTAGCAAACTAATTCCATATTCGGGTGAATCATGTAATTTTAAAGCATAGATGAAGGAACACTTTTCGTTGTATGCACGTGTCTATGTATATATTAATAACAGTTTGGACACTGGCATATACATATATAGGAATGCATATCGAATTTGGGAAAACCATATCAAATTTGGGCATATTCTTGCAAACTTATGTCACAATCTAGTAAAACCATGTCATTTGAAAGCAATATAATCTAATCTCATTTTCGGACATTAAAGAGATGAATACCTTTCTTTTTACGTACGTATGTACGTAGGTATGTACTATCATTTTTGCACTGACGTGGTTCTATAGGGGGATACATTTCGAATTTAGGCAAACAATATCATGTTATATGGGCAAAAGTATGTCATATTCGTAAAATTCATATCGTATTCTGGCAAACCCATCATGCATTTGAGCAAAAACATACAATTTTAGGGCAATGAAGACCTTCTTTGTTGCTTATCAGGTAAAAACGAGAAGGATTATATTCGGGGAAAAGACATCAAGCACACAATATTGACCCATACGCTCATGTCAGCACTTATGAATTTGCATGATACGTGACAGAAACCACAGATTGTAAACTGGTGTGATTTCAACTGAATATCAATAAAAAGGTCCAAATACCAATTGGACATTATAGTACTGTAATATTTATTTAAATAAATCCGAATGTTACAAAAACAAGAGATTCGTATAATGAAGCGTCCACTTCCAGACCCCGTTGCATGCGAGTCAGATAATTTGCGGCTTTCAACCAGTCCGTTTTGCGCATTTAGAACACTTGATGTGTCTTACAATAAGTTGTTACTTAGAATCATTGTATATCTTTCTGCAACGGGACCCAAGACTCACAATTAGTATAACATGGCTGTTTAATTATTTATCATTACGAATGTATTGATTGATCTATGTAAATTGTTGATTTATTATGTACTACTTGTTATGATTGTATATATTATGTTAATTTTCTCTCTTTTTTAAATCATGCGTTAAATCTGTTAATGAATGAATTCTTGAATTATTTTGTTCACGGCCCTGACGAAAAACGGCTTGTAGCTGAAAGCGGGCATATTCCCAATTGTATTTTGATTAAATAAAGTAAACAAACAAACCTAGGTTCATGGCATAGTTATTGTTTTAATAATAATTAGCCTTCTGACATTGGCACGCTCACAACATTTGAAGAGCTGATTTGCAGAAGGGGCTAAATCCACTTTCCATAAAAATGTAGTTAGTGATATCAGTACATTAATACGCTACGTAACTATGTAGAATCCAAATTTTAGGACAATTTACTCACTCAAAATCAAAATATTGAAAGTTCAATTTTCATATTCCCATAGGCATTTGTACAAAGTTTGTATACAAAGAAACCTGCTTTATTCCAAAGTTGAAAAAGTGGATCTAACCCCTTTTGCAAATGAGCTCTTCGTTTGTGAAACATGCTAACATAACAGGGATATTCAACAAGTAAGTCGTACATAAAACATACATATCCTAATAGTTTTTCTATCGAGAAACTGTCAACATGAAACTGCAGTATCAATATATTCAAAATGACATTTGCATAGAACAACATTTGCAAAGCGAATTAGAATGCGAATGCTATATATATTAGCATTTACGTGAATTATCTTCTGCGGTATTTATAATATATAATAATAATATATTAACACGACAATCAACTATCCGTACGGTAACTCATTTAGTTTCCAACGTTTTCAAAACATTCCTCACAAACAATAACAAAATAAAAACAAATTCGGAGACATTACACATAATTCGTTTTAACCAGACGGCACGGAAGAGGTTAAAACCATTTACTATTGCATCACCCCTCAAGTGGGTTCTTGAAGTTGAATTCTGCACTCAGACATGTCAGAGTGCCGAATTCAACCTCGATACATTTCCTGCATGTCATGTTTCTTACTGGAAGCATGACAATGGATAGCACAACATCCACTGAAGCCAGGTCCTGGAGTGTGAAGGTAGCATCGTACAGAGAGATTCGACCTGCTACGTAACCTGGATTAACAAGGATTCACATGGGACACACCATATCTATTGCAATACCAATTACATTGAATTAGGGTGTTTCACATAAATTTGAAGTTATAATTCTTACTTGAAGTTTGAACCATAGTAGGCCATTTATATTCCAAAACAAAAATGACTTAAAAAAGATGAACTTAACTTGACGATATCTAAGTCTTACTTGGTAGTATGTATGATAGTATTTAATATGCTGAACCTTTATTAATTCTATTTCAATTTCTTACAGCGCATAGAGACATAGTGATATGCGCGTTATAAATACATTATTATTATTTTCATTAACATAAAACATGAGCGATTTTTTAAGTTGAGTTTACACAGACACCATATCGCACCTGTGAAACTAAACCAGCCCTTTGTCTGTAGTTTCCATGCGAATCCATTATACAAAGGCATTCAAGCGCAGACAGTGTCTCTTTCCATTCCAGTTGTAGTGTTACTGGTCACTGGTATAACATTGCGTCTTGGATCACCCAGGACATTATGCAGGGTGGTCCCACAAAAAGGAACGGGATGCCTCCCGTAATAAACAAAAGTGACGACAAGTTTCACAGGAAAGATCTTTCACGAAGAAAAAAAGGTATACCAAGAACAGTAATTTTGGTTGAGTAGTTTTTAGTGTCTGGTGTGTCTTTAGTTACATACCATGTGAGGTTCCAATTTTAGTAAAATCATACAAAGTCGAAGCCTAAAAATTCCCCCTTCCTCCCCTCGATAGCAACCATTAATGTGTACATCTTTGTTAATGTGCATTCCGCTGTATAACCATGGGTTAACCGAGATAAGGGCCATGGCAGGGAGTTAGCGTGGGGGCAACATTGCCTGTTGTGCGTTTAATGGGAGTGTCCGCCTTTTCCAAGCCAAATTTAAAAAGTTGCGAGGTTATTGTATTATACGAAAGAAAATGTCATTTAACAGCTCGCCTGAAAATAATAGAGCTTGAAATCTCCTTTACGTGGATTTATAGACCTGAGAATAGATTATACATCGCGACCACGTTTAATATGCATTACGAGTCTTCACTTGTGCAAATTTCGCACACGATAGCTGCTGGCTCATTGCGGGGAACATCCGCTGCTGTGTCCCGTGCACAGATTGTGATCAACCAACGGCGTAAGCGAATACTAAACAAAATAACAAAGACTCGCTAAAACTGACTACATGTAATTGTTTAATGTCATTGTTTATTCTTCATTTTTCAGACCTTTTTCGTGGCATACCTTAACAAATGTCGGCTTCACAATACCTTTACAAGAATAAGTGCAATATTGTTGTAATATTATGCTAAATCAGTTAAACGCCAATATTGGCAAATAAACAGGGCCCCCCCCCCCCCCCCCAAAAAAAAGGAATGGGGCACTTCCCAAAATATAATAAAAAATATATTATGTCCATCGAGTAGGGTGTCTTTTCTAATGAAAAACGATACCAAGAACAGTCAATTTGGTCGTGTAGTTTTTGTTGTAGGGCGCTGTGAGTGACACCATGTCAGGTTCTCTTTTTTTGTCAATTTTTACCGAGCCAGTGCTTGATAAATCGCACGTATCGCCTTTCATATCGTTGAACAATGCACGCCATTGTTAGTGTGCACTCAGCCGTGTGCCGAGAGAATGGGCATGGTTGTTGAATGGTATTACGGGCAGGGAATGCGATTTATCAAGCACTGGCTCGGTAAATTTTGTCAAAAAAGAGAACCTGACATGGTGTCACTCACAGCGCCCTAAAACAAAAACTACACGACCAAATTGACTGTTCTTGGTATCGTTGTTCATTTGAATAGACACCCTATCCGATGGACATAAATATTTTGGTACTATATTTTGGGAAGTGCCCCGTTCCGTTTTTATTCGTTTTATTAAAATGGTTCATGAGTAGCATTGATGCTAAAATAAGAAGTTAAAAGTAAGAAATTACTGACATGCGTTACCGACCCAGCTAGCCACCTGACGTCGTGCCGATGTCATAAGTTGTTGGCCGGATGTCGGCTTATCGCGGTTGGCTCGAGGTTAAAATGTCCGCCAGCCCAACATCGTAACCACGTCATTTTGTGATACGTCAATTTCTGACAATGGCCCAACATCAACTCATGACATTGGACCAACATAACGTTATGATGTGGGCGCGAGGTTAAAATGTCCGCTAGCCTAACATTGTCCCAACATCATTTTGTGATGTCGGGCAAATATCAATTTCCGACAATGGCCCAACACCAAATCCTGACATAGGACAGATATCAAATTCTGATGTGGGCTCGACGTTAAAATGTCCGCCAGCCCAACATCGTCACCACGTCATTTTGTGATACGTCAATTTCTGACAATGGCCCAACATCAACTCATGACACTGGACCAACATAACATTATGATGTGGGCGCGAGGTTAAAATGTCCGCTAGCCTAACATTGTACCAACATCATTTTGTGATGTCGGGCAAATGTCAATTTCCGACAATGGCCCAACACCAAATCCTGACATAGGACAGATATCAAATTCTGATGTGGGCTCGACGTTAAAATGTCCGCCAGCCCAACATCGTAACCACGTCATTTTGTGATACGTCAATTTCTGACAATGGCCCAACATCAACTCATGACATTGGACCAACATAACATTATGATGTGGGCGCGAGGTTAAAATGTCCGCTAGCCTAACATTGTCCCAGCATCATTTTGTGATGTCGGGCAAATGTCAAATTCCGACAATGGCCCAACACCAAATCCTGACATAGGACAGATATCAAATTCTGATGTGGGCTCGACGTTAAAATGTCCGCCAGCCCAACATCGTCACCACGTCATTTTGTGATACGTCAATTTCTGACAATGGCCCAACATCAATTCATGACATTGGACCAACATAACATTATGATATGGGCGCGAGGTTAAAATGTCCACTAGCCCAACATTGTCACAACATCATTATGTGATGTCGGGCAAATGTCAATTTCCGCCAATGGCCCAATATCAAATCCTGACATAGGACAGATATCAAATTCTGATGTGGGCTCGACGTTAAAATATCCGGCAGCCCAACATCGTCACCACGTCATTTTGTGATACGTCAATTTCTGACAATGGCCCAACATCAACTCATGACATTGGACCAACATAACATTATGATATGGGCGCGAGGTTAAAATGTCCACTAGCCCAACATTGTCACAACATCATTCTGTGATGTTGGCCCAATGTCAATTTCCGCCAATGGCCCAATATCAAATCCTGACGTTGGGCCAACATCAAATTCTGACGTTGGCCCGACATTACAATGTCCGCCAGCCCGACATTAGCCCAACGTTATTTTTTATTGTTGGCCCAATATAAAATCTTGACGTTCGCCCGACGTTTGATGCTGGACCAACATCAAAATTTGACAATGGCCCAATGTCATTAATATGACATCTCCAATAAGAGGTCGACCTAATATAGCGCCGATGTTGGGACTGGTATCAATTTAAGAGGTCGCTACCCAGCTAGCCACCTGACGTTGTGCCAGCATTGGGCCAATGTAAAAAGTCGTTTTAAGACGACGTTGGGCCTACATTAAAAATCCGACGTCGCCGCGACGTAAAAATGTCCGCCAGCCCAACATCAGCGCGGCGTTTTTGTTTTTTTTAATGCTGGCCAAACGTCATTTTGCGATTTCGACCCAACATCAATTATTCAGTCAGTGGTCAGTCATGGTTGTGAAATTAATGTCGGGACAATGTTAGTAATGAGACAAGAATAGGACATCTCAATTTTTACGTCAAACCGAAATCCTACGACGTCAGAATGGGCAGCAGTGAATCAAGTCGGCTAATAGTCATTAAGTTGATGTTGAGCCGATGTCAATGATCCGACATGAATATGACATCTCAATGATGACGTCAATGCGATATCCTGCCGATGTCAGAACTGACAGCAATGAAACAAGTCGGCAAATGATCATAAAAGTGATGTTGCGCCGATGTCAATAGTCGGACATGAATATGCCATGTCCAATATGACGTCGGGCTAATATCGCGCCGATGTCGGAAAAGATAGCAATTAAGGAGGTCGGTAAATGGTAGTAAAATTGATATCGGTCCGATGTTATTAATTAGACATGAATGTGATAAATATGTCAGGCTGATGTAAGAACTTGCAGCAATGAAACAACTCGGCAAATGGTCATTTAATTGATGTTGTGCCGAAGTCAATGATTAGACATGAATATGACATCTCAATGATGACGCCATAGCGATATCCTGCCGATGTCAGAACTGGCAGCAATGAAACAAGCCGGCAAATGGTCGCCAGTTCCGACATCGGTACAACATTGACCCAACGTATTTGAGCTGTCATATTTATGTATATTTAATAACATAAGCCCAACATCAATTTTGCAATCTTTGACTGACCTCTTAATTTGCTACCAGTTCCAACATCTGCGCGATATTAGCCCGACGTCATATTTGAGATCTCTTATTCATGTCGGATTAATGACATCGGCACAACATCAGTTTAATGACCATTTGCCGACTTGTTTAATTGCTGTCAGTTCTGACATCGGCAGGATATCGCTTTGGCGTCATCATATAGAGATGTCATATTGAGGTCCAAATAATAACATTGGCCAGACATCAATTTCACAACCATGTACCGACCTCTTAAATTGCTACCAGATACAACATCATCACAATATCGGACTGACGTCATAGTAGAGATGTCATATTTATGTAGGAGTAATGACATCCGCCCGACATCTATTTCACAACCTTTTACCCACCTTTAAAATTTCGTAAAGTTCCGACATCTGTGCGGTATAGGCCCAAAGTCATATTTTGGATGTCATATTTATGTCTAATTAATAACTGTGACCCGACATCAATTTCACAGCATTTTACCGACCTCTTAAATTACTACCAGTTCCAACATCGGGGCGATAGAAGGCCGATTTTATATTTGAGATGTCATATTCATGTCGAATTATTGACATCGGCACAACATCCATTTAATGACTATTTAATGATTAGTTTCATTGGTGCCATTTATGACATCGGCAGGATATCGCTTTGGCGTCATAATTGAGATGTCATATTGATGTCCAATAAAACTCATTGGTCCGACATCAATGTTACAACCATTTACCGACCTCTTTAATTGCTACCAGTTCCAACATCGGCGCGAAATTATCCCGACGTCATATTGGAGATGACATATTCATGTCAGAATATTGACATCGGCAGAACATCGATTTCATGACTATTTGCCGACTCGTGTCATTGCTGCCAATTCTGACATCGGCGCGATATCGGCTTGACGTCATATTTGTGATGTCATATTGATGTCCAATTAATAACATCCGTCCGACATCAATTCCACATTCAACCATTTACCGACCTCTTAAAATGATATATTCCGACATCGGTACAACATTGGCCCAACGTCATATTTGAGATGTCATATTCATGTTGGTTTATTGACATCGGCCCAACATTAATATTACAACCCTCTATCAAGCTCTTAAATTGGTACCAGTTTCGGCATTGGTGCGATTTTAGCGCGACGTTTTATTTGAGACGTATTTTTTTCGTCAACTTAATGACATCGGCACGACATTCAACTACAACCATTTTCCGACTTATTTCATTTCCAAAACCTCCAACTTAAATTCGATGTTGGCGCGACGTCTGTTTGCCGACCGCGATCTTGCCGACGACCTGCCGACACCGGTCCGACGTCAGTTAGCTAGCTGGGTACTTATATTTTTGTTAGCTTGCTTTGAGAATCTATACTGAATTGAATTTTGTTTAATCGATTACAAACATTAGTAATTCAAAAGTAAAAAAAAAGAAGTATTGCTATCGGGAAATTCATGATCGATTATAAGCGATCGTAAGTGAAATGAAAATTTTCGATTTTTGGAATTATTTATATAAAAAAATATACTTTTGTCATGTCCTTGCTGCTGTATATAATTTAGAAGGATATATAAGAATATAAATAACACCTTAAATAGTGTTATGAATATGATTTGAAGGTGGATTATTTCAAATTCAACGCTCTACAAATACTAACTATTACAAAACATACATGCTAAGAAGAGGTGTATATATAGTATACCGATTGCGACCTATGTTTGTAGGACGATAGGATGATAGGTTTAGGAGTAGGCAATAGGTATAGGAATAGGATATTTATAGAATTATGATTTATGAATGAATGTGTGTAAAGGTTAAACAAAATGCATGGATCGGACGTGGAATCTATGCATGTTTTCCAATTTCTTTTTACGTTTTTGATGTTGGTCCTACGTTGGCCATTTGACATTGGGCCATTGTCAAATGTTGATGTTGGTCCAGCATCAGAAAATGACGTTGGGCCAATGTTGTGTTAGCGGACATTCAAACGTCGGGCGAACGTCAAGATTTGATGTTGGGCCAACGTCAAGATTTGATGTTGGGCCAACAATAAAAAATAACGTTGGGCTAATGTCGGGCTGGCGGACATTTTAATGTCGGGCCAACGTCAGAATTTGATGTTGGCCCAACGTCAGGATTTGATATTGGGCCATTGTCGGGAATTGACATTGGCTCAACATCACAGAATGATGTCGTGACAATGTTGGGCTAGCGGACATTTTAACCGCGAGCCGACATCATAATGTTATGTTGGTCCAATGTCATGAGTTGATGTTGGGCCATTGTCGGAAATTGACGTTATGCCAATATCACAAAATGACGTAGTGACGATGTTGGGCTGGCGGACATTTTAACGTCGAGCCCATATCAGAATTTGATATCTGTCCTATGTCAGGATTCGGTGTTGGGCCATTGTCGGAAATTGACATTTGCCCGACATCACAAAATGATGTTGGGACAAGGTTAGACTGGCGGACATTTTAACGTCGGGCCGTCGTCAAAACTTGATGTTCTCTCAACGTCAGGAATCGATGTTGGGCCTACGTTAGAACTGACATTGGGCCATTGTCAATAATTGATGTTGGGCCGAAATCGCTAAATGACGTTGGGCCAGCATTAAAAAAAGACGCCGAGCTGATGTTGGGCTGGCGGACATTTTAACGTCTCGGTGACGTCGCATGTCGCATGTTGGCCCAACGTCCCCTTACAACGAAAATGACATCGGCCCAACGATGGCACGACGTCAGGTGGCTAGCTGGGGAGTGGCCACCGAGTGTCCCATGTATATTGTGGGGCTGGTTTCTAGCCGGTTTGCCCCAACACAGTACGAACACCTTAGAGTTCCAACTTGGTATTGGGGGGGGGGGGGGGTAGTATGAAGTCATAATATTAAAAGGACAGCATATATAACGAGGTTGATTCTTTGGTCCAGCCAATGTGGGGCTTTTGTCTCTGTCACCGGTGACTCTGGCACATTTCCCAGCCCCCCCCCCCTCCCCAATCGCAAAAAGAATCGACGCCTCTGTCATAAATATTGTGTCGGTATGTATCATGCGAGAGTTAAATCTATGCAGCTGTGTACATGTAATCATCAAGATGAAATATAAATAGTACGAATGACTCGTTAAACCATGAAGATCCTTATTCATGTCATTGAGATAACCATAAATTATTATACTTTCGGGATACAGTTGCCGAGTCACCGCAATCACGTCACACTTTCAGTTTCCATTCGATGCTGATTTAAAGATAATGTTATAAGATAAGAGTTATGGAAGACATAATTCAACCAAACAGCGGTATAGCTTCGGAGGGCACCGGAGGGGAGACTGTCCACTGCATCATATAATATGAATAAAACAGTATTATGTCATACAAAATAAATAAAAAAATACAGAGTGTGCTCCCAATCAGTTGAACCACGCTTCCCACTGCAAGCAAATCTCAAGGTACAGGCATACAAATGTACAAATAGTTGAAAATACCTTAATATACAACGTCTGCGAAATTAATTTGAAAAAATGCAGAATACACTGCAAAATTCAAAAAAAGACTGGTGTCCGACTTAAAAAAAGAAATCGTGTACATAATTTCTTACTTCCAATGTTTTGAATAATCTAGGATATATTTGATACAACAAAAAAGGACAAAATGTGTCCATCATGAATAAAGGGGATGATCAAAGAAATTTTAAAGTTGAATGCGTGCTATTGTGTATTTCATATTTAAGTTTTACGAAAATATTGACTTGGAAGCATAGCTCGTTTTTAATATTGTGGAAATTGGGTTTCATCATTTTCATCAGCTATATATATCCAATATTGTCCTTAAACATCAAATGACACTTTGTTATTACCTACGCAGGGGAAATTATATAATAAAGTTTTTCGAGTGTTAATAAATTGAGCAGAAGAACCATATTTTACTTTCACTTCACACTTGAATACGTAAATTAGATAATACATTCATCCCCATATGCATTATTAAATGTATGCCAGCAATAAAAAGTATCCCATTCCTTCCGGCTAAGACCCAGTTCTTGGATAGTCCTCCGTGTGATGTGGTTCGTTTTCTTCATTTCTCCTCCCATCACCATTCTTTACTAGGTGTGTGATATCTCTATTATAGGACGTTCTATCTTTGTATTCTACCGGGCGTGATTCACACAGATTTTAAGTTTAACTCAAACTAGAATCTAAATTGTGTTATCTTAATTTGATAAAACGGCTTTATAACCTAACATCAACAAATTATTACAAATCATCAATGTTTTTCTTTGTATCGAAATCTTATGATATTGTTTGCATTTCGTTCTTACTGTTTTAGAAGAAACTGTGAAGAATTATTTCCGGAACCACTAACCTTTTTTCCATTAAGTTCCTTTTTTCGACATCACTCAGTATCAGAATGGCTGTAAGTAGCGGTTCTTTAGTAAAACTCTTCGCCGTTCTTCATTACGCAGGTAAGAAAACACATAGACCAATTTCGTTATGTCAATTAATTAGTGAATACTTCGCAGTATGCGTACCACATGCTAGTTAGATAGTAAGCATAAACCAAATATGGTGACTTCCGTTCTCAAGACCGTCAAAAGGGAGATAACAATACGGCTGACTTAGCGTTAATTGGGACATGATGATATTCTGAGACGGTAACTGGTTCTAAAATAATTAAGATGCTGTGTTTTGAAAGCTTTTGTTCTTTTGTGCTGACATCTTTAAGTCTGGTAAAACATCCCATATAATGTACACAAGAATAATACGTACATCAAGTTGGTGGGATTCGTCAATTCCTATAGTGATAACTGATTCAAACGATACAAAGAAAAAACAATCGTGTTGTAGTCAGCAGCACTAGACTTATTTCCTATCTATTCTTAATCTTCATAATGAAATAGGTATATTTTTATGTCACTCGCTCTTTTCAATTGTATATCTGATTGAATCGCCTGAATAGTGCTTAACTAATATAAATTTAAAGGGATAGTTGAGTTCTGGTAAAGAGAGTACAGTTTTGGTTAAACTCAATTTTAGTAACCAAAATCTGCCCCATTATATTACAAATTAATAGTTATAACTCGAAAGCAATTCATTAATTACAAATGACTTAGTAAAGAGTCTGTTATCATAAAAAAAGAGCCATTAAAACTCAAGAGGGCGCTCTATTAACACTCATTGGTTTGAACCATTTTAAATCAAATATTGTGCATGTAATGTTTTGTTAAAATAGTAATTAGATAGAGAGATAATCAATAACTATTTAAAAACCTCTTTTGTACATTTTTGAAAAGAGGAACCATTTTTTATTTTTGTTACGGCTGGTTCAAAATTATCGAATAAGTGTGGGGCCCAACATTTATTACAAATGGTTATGTTTATTGATATTTCATCCATTTCTAAACCGATTTTGATCAAATAAAGTTTATTTTGTCACGAAAATTGTATGCTCTTTTGAGTTTGACACTCAGTTTTTCATTACCTCGCAACAAAATTATTTTGTGCAGCGCCCTCTATACCAAAACTTAACTATCCCTTTAACACTTGGTTTCTAAACATGAAGTAAAATAAGGAACACAATAAATGGTCTACAATTCCTAAACCAATAACAAGGTCGTATCGGTCATATATTATTTGTAGGTCTACAAAAAGTCCACTAACATCACTTTTCCAGCTATCCCTTTATACTAGCTATCAAATGGTGCTTTCTTTCATATAAGACGACAATCTTATATAAACCTTTGGCTTGCAAATAGGACAGTAAATGCATTTCGTTGGTGTTGTTGGAACCACTAGGATATTTTGTTTGAAAGCCTCTTTTGCTTATTAACATGATCGTCAGCTTGTTTATCTTGGAACTATGCATTCCTAATTTTTAACAAGGCTGTTCATATTTATGTTTGCATACGTACAGTCATGACGGTTGGACGCACTAACGTATCTATCACCGTTTCTCCCCGGCCTCTAATCGGAGAAACAATTGTCCTCATTTGCATCTACAGTCCTCATTCACATGTAACATCTTTCAGCGACCTTGCATGGTGGAGGAATAGAACTGAAATTGCCAACTTCTCTTGTCCATCCGATGCCAAAACTTCTGGTATGTGTAAGAAAACTGTGTTAGATGGCATGGATACAAATAGGATATCATTCGAAGCAGATGCTGTCTTTAGTGGGAACTTGACTATTTCGGATCTTCAAGCATCAGATAGTGGGACATACGAATGCAATGTCGCATTACAAGACGGAATCGGAAAGGACAAGGTGCAACTGCACGTTACAAATTCTGGTATGATTGATTTAACAATATATTTTCTTTATTACAAAACAAAGAGACAAATAGAGTAAGGTAAACATTAATTGTTACTCTCTATGAATAATTTCACATATCTGGACATTTTTTCATGATAGTTTAATGAAAAAAGCTCTTCTTCGTCTTCCTCTTATTCTCCTTCTTCCTCTGTTTCTTCTTCTTCTTTTTCTTCTTCTTCTTCTTCTTTTTCTTCTTCTTCTTCTTTTTTTCTTCTTCTTCTTCTTCTTCTTCTTCTTCTTCTTCTTCTTCTTCTTCTTCTTCTTCTTCTTCTTCTTCTTCTCCTTCTCCTTCTTCTTCTTCTTCTTCTTCTTCTTCTTCTTCTTCTTTTTTTTTTCTTCTTCTTCTTCTTCTTCTTCTTCTTCTTCTTCTTCTTCTTCTTCTTCTTCTTCTTCTTCTTCTTCTTCTTCTTATTCTTATTCTTCTTATTATAATACAAAGGATCAAAAGTACAATTTAGTTGGATTATTAATATATTTTACAATTCATAATAATTTGTCTGCTTTGAATAAGCGTTGGTTTTGCAATGATGCAATATTCCTCATTGATGGTGATCAGTTTATATATATAGTTGATTTGATTTCTTCTTTTTCTTGGTCTCTTTTCAATACTGTTACTAGTCTTTGTCTTGGGCCTTGATTTTATTACGAAATGTTGCCTATTTTGTTGGCCTATTTGGCCTTTTTTTGCTGGTTCTAATTATCTTCAATACAGTTAAAGGAGCTTTATGTATATTGATTAAACACTAATTGACAGGGGTGTCGATCTGTTCGGAAAACACAATACATTGGGGGGGGGGGGGGGGGCGAGCTATTGTTCACAAACAATGCTCGCCCCCCAATGCATTGTGTTTTCCGAACAGATCGACACCCCTGCTAATTGAGGTTTAATTGTGTAAAATTTGTATATGGATTTAACCTTGACAAAATGTTTTTTTCTTTTATTTGATGTGTATACACACATTTTTAATGTTATTATTGACTTTGAGGTAATTTTGGTAAATAAAGTTATCCTTTAGCAATTCACATGTCCTCTTCTTCATCATAGCCTCGTTCTTCTTCTTCTTCTTCTTCTCCTTCTTCTTCTTCTTTTTTTTCTTCTTCTTCTTCTTCTTCTTCTTCTTCTTCTTCTTCTTCTTCTTCTTCTTCTTCTTCTTCTTCTTCTTCTTCTTCTTCTTCTTCTTCTTCTTCTTCTTCTTCTTCTTCTTCTTCTTGGTTTATATTTATTTTTTATTATAGGTTTAAAATGCACCTTGCATATGTTGTCTTTTTGGGTACAAAGGATCAAAATTATTGGTTGTTCCTCTTTCATTTATATTTCACTTTCTTATTTTCTTTGTAGAATTTGTGTTCCAAAATATTTAATCAAAATTGTATAATTGATACTTACTGCCACCAATCATTCATAAGTCTGTATAAATAGGCTAGATATAGCGTCATTGGAAAAAAGGCTATCCACTATATTTTTAGAAAACAGAGGAAATATATTTTCTAGATACCCATGAACAAAATTAGGTACGAAGATGAAATCTTCTTCTGATGCAAAGACATCATTCAAACCTATTTATGCACTCTAAGTAGAATTGTAATCGCTCTCACATGATAAGATAGATATACATGAATAGCTTTCATGCTAGCGTCGTATTTACACTTGTACATACAGTTCAGCCGGAGGAGCCTCAAATATTTGGTCTTCTGGATCTCCATGAAGGTATTACACGAGATGTTACTTGCTTGGCAAACGGGATTCAGAAGGACGAAGAGCCAACCATCTACTGGGACCTGGCAGGACGGAAAATTTCCTCTAATGCATCGGATGTATCGGAGACGCAATTAGATAATCGACATCTACAGGGCTTGGTCAGTGTCACCAGTATACTGCATCTCTATCCAACCTATCTTGATCACAAAGCTATACTTCGTTGTAAACTGCGACTGAAATCCACAGGGGCTAAGACGACACTTGAACAACTACACGTTTTATGTGAGTTGCACGTGTCATACTATTTGTTTTAAGAAAGTAACACACTGACAATTTATTTGATTTAGAATGTAAGTATATTGTCCATTAGTAACACCATAATTTTCACTTCCTAAGCCATCATATATTTTCGGTTCGTGAATAACGAAAGTTAAACAAGAGTCTGGATGCTACTTTGACGAATTTTCCCGGTATTAGGTTTTGTCGTACATTTTAATAATTGCATAATGGGACCTCACTATTTATTAACACTTTAATTGAAAGGTTTAACAAAATAATGTAAAATAACATTGTATTGATTTTCCTTTTTATTGGTTTTACATGAAACAGACGCCCCAAGAGAAGCCCGCATCCATCAGGCTACACAAGAAACCATAACAACAGTTTCACCAGGACGTCAGTACAACGTCAACCTCAATTGTACATGGAAGGGCAATCCACGCGGTGGAGCTACATGGCTATTTGAGGGCAAACCACTGAAAGAAACTGATAGAAGATTCATGAGAAATCAAAATGGCATGATTGCCATGGTTACAGTTGATGCTGATAGTGATGTAGGGAGTAGCTCTCTAACTATCCTCACTGTGGAACTGTCTGACTACGGTGGATACCAATGCAACATCACCTCAAATATGGGAAATGATGTTGCGTATTACAACTTGACGACACTCCGTAAGTCCTGATTACCATGATTACGGTTATGATAATGTTTGAAACTAATTCATATTTGTGTTGAAGTTGAACCATTAACCTTAAAACACATACATACACAAATACAAATATAGATTAATTACACATTGGTGGAGCCTACAGGAACCAAAGGCTTCTGAAGCAATGCTTAGTGATTTCCATAACCTCCTGAAATTCTTTTATTTATTAACGATTCAGTAGATTCAGTAAATCAGGTGATTAATTTGTGTTTAATATATTTTGCATGTGTTCTTTGCTGCAATTATTTTACTGCAGTAAACTACATTTTCTCCTCTTTTTAAAATTACAATAATGCACAGATTATCATTTGGCTCACCCTCAAATACTCCTACTCTCAAACTTGACTGTGTGTATCTGTGACTTGATTCGTATATGTATTAATATTAAATACTGTACATGTAATGGAAGAGAATGATTTTGTACTAATGATTCGTTTTTAAATACATGTACATTGTTGTTATTATAATAAATAATATACTCGATTTATATAGTGCCTAATATGATTGATAATCATCTCTAAGCGCTTTACAATGATAATACGTATTACCCCCGGTCATAGGATACAATGCAAACCTGCACATATTGTGTGCACCATCTCCACTCCCTGGGGAGCATTCCTTCCAAGCGGCTCATGGGCATTGAGAAGATCCTTCACATATAGGCTTTCACCTCCTACCGGGTCCCCATTTATACACCTGGGTAGAGAGCAGCAATTGTGGATAAATTGTCTTGCTGAAGGACAAAGGGAGTGGGCAGGGTTCGAACTCGGGATATCATGATCGGAAAGCGCGCGCTCTACCATTCTTGCCACACCACATCCACACGTTCTTATCATGATTATGCTACATATCATTCGTACTTTCAAACTCTTTCAAATTCTGTGTTTTTCTTTAATCTAATGCATTGGTTTATCATAATTTTGTGGTCAAAGCTCCTGGATATTCATACAAATATTTTTGATTTATGAGATCAATATCTGGTACATCTCTGATTATAAATGCTTTATATCACAATTTTGCATTTGAAACTGAAAGTAAAATGTCATAAATAATATTGACAAATCCTTTATTTAACTTCTATTTAAACATGTCAGATCCTCCACCCACACCTGTCAATTTCATCGTCATCCCATCTTTGACAACAACTTCGTCACTTTCTGTTGCCTGGCAACGAATCATTGACGTCAATGAAACTGAACGTTATATAATTCTATACTGTAATGTTGATGCAAATGGAACGGACGCATGCACTTCTTTTACTGGAGTATTTGGCAAAAATGCAACAGTAGATGAGCTCTCTGCGTTTACTTGGTATTATCTGAGTATTCTGGCCACGAATGACGCTGGAAATAGTAGCGAGGTCCATGCATATGCCTCAACTGCACGTGAGTATATCTTAACACTCATCTTCCGATAGGCACTATTTGGGTTCCAGTACTCGGCAACTATAATGACCAATGACTATGCATTGTCATACATATGTTAGTTTTACAATACAATATAATTATACAGGAAGTAGTCTGTAAATATTAGAGAAAACCCCCCTTTATATGTCCATTGGCATATCTTGAAAACATATTGACAGGATCTGTCCATTTTGATTGATAGTTTTATATAATGCAAACGTAGAAAATTAATAATTATACTAAACCATTCCCCAAACAAAATAAATAAATTGCTTGTTTCGAGCTTACTTCTCTTATTAAATTGATACCTCATTTAACCTTTTGATAATATAGAACCATTAGTTTGCATGCATGTATAAGAAAGTATTTTGAATTAATTGCTTCATTTAAGCTTCAAAATTATATTGTGTAAATATAAAATAACAAGTGATTCAAAAATACTGTTGAAAATTGCTTATCTACTATAATAATGCCTGGGTAATAAAATGAGAGTCAATATAGGGCCTACATTTTCGATCAGAGCAGAATCTTCTTCAGAGGCTATAACATAACAAATATATAATTAGTTTTACCTCATGAATTGTATCTGACTAACATTTTGATCAGTTTAGCTAATGAGTGAGTGTACAAATAAACATGACCGCTGCGAATTTGTGTCAACTTCCTTGTTTTCTATCCACACAATTAGCACTTTCGCCAGCCCATTATGGTAAGTGAAGAGTCATGTTTCGTTTTTGTTACCCTTTCACGTACGTACAAGTGCATGGAAAAAACATAAACCACGAATTGCACGCTAGGTTTAAACATCTAGTAAAGAGTTAAAGGGATAGTTGGGTATTGGTCAAACTTAACTTTAGTAATCAAAACTTGCACCATTACGGTACAAAATAATAGTAATGACTTCATAATGCTCGAAAAGTGTACACAATTACAAACGACTAAGTAAAACCCCTGTTATCATTTAAAAAGAGCCGTTAGAACTCAAGAGGGCGCTCTCTAAAAAAAGTAATTTGTTTTAGCCATTTTCCATACACAATGGAATGTTTTGTTAAAATAATGATTCAATAAAGATATCATCAACAATTTGTTAAAAACCTATTAAGATATTTTTAAAAGTACTACCCCCTGGCGAAAAATGTTTGAATAAAAATATGTGTATGGATATTTTAGCCGTTTGTTAACCGATTTTATTCAAATAAAATTTATTCTGTCATTAAAAATGTATGTATTTTCACATTTGACAGTCAGTTTTTCAATATCCCACAATTTTTTTTTTTGTGAAGTGCCTTCCTATACCAACACTCAACTATCCTTTTAAAGGTAATATTGAGCTTTTGTAAATATTTCTAACAAAATAATGTAATGAAATCCCGCGCAAATTGTGAATACGAATTATTTCAAATGGTAATAGCTATCGCACATAAAAAGAAAAAAAACACACTCAGGTGTTCACATTTTAAACGCTTTGAGCACCTTATTAGGTGGTTATTGCGCAATATAAATATTCAATATTATTATTTTATTATTTGAAATAAAGAAACACATATAAAGTGTGCGCCCAGGTATTCTCATGCACCCGCCCACCAGAAACACAAATGGACAAATGGACCGCGCTAAGACACTGCCTGGTGGCATGTGCGGGGGACACGGTTTTGGATGAAAACATAATGTTATATTTGCTGATATAATAGCCAGAAATAGCGAGTCTGCCACGGCTCTTTGACATATTATTTTGCAAGCATAGCATTATCCAATGAATGAATGTGTAAGAAGAGCAGAGAATCATGGTCGACAAAACATCTACTAGTATTTGTCCATTATTACTGGTATCGAAACTGAATCAATGTACAGTATACAAAGCAGCCAAAGTACTAGCAGGCAGTTTGCCTTTAAGATATCATGACTATCAGAATATGTTTTTATATCCGTTTTGGTTTTACTTATAATTTTTTATTCAAACATAAATGACATTTCCTTCAACAAATGTAATTTAATTTAATTTGAAAAGTCTTGATGACAGGTGATGTACTGTATCTTCAATATTCTTTATTGTTCATCATTATTGTTTGAAAATCTACAATAAAATGTAACATTTTACGTTGGTTGGTTGGCATGTTATGTGTCTTACGTGTTATATTTTCCCGCTGCATTCGGAAAATAAACCATATTCTTTTATCATATTTTGATCAGCTGTGCGTTGAACTTTTATTTTATGGAATGAAGTACAAAATTGTCAATAGTTGGTTTGCAATTATTAAAAAAGTTACTTTTATATTCAATATAAAAAAAGCATTTTCTTGAATTGATTCATCAGGTATAACAGTCTATGTGGACCAGGCCACAGATGTGCTAACGTTATCAAGCAAACCCAGCAGTCTTCAAGAACCAGTTCCCGATGGTGTATGCTTTATCGTCCGCGCATACGTAGGGGATTTTGCGTGTCCCATCGATCAACCGGAAATGTGCGTTAATGTTGGTTCGCCCGTCATGATACTCAACGTCAGCGAATTCGATTCAATGGAAATTGTAAGCTACGGGAGAGGGCTATGCAGTGATCCATACGTTCACAAAGGTATCATTCGCGAATGCCTTTTTTTAAGACGATACTGGTTTAGATGCGATAATGTTTATATTGAAACTAATGAAGCAGTTAACACACAAACAAACACTTATGTGTTCAGCTCATAAAGACTATATTAATAATGTACACAATTTCGAGACCCAGGCAAACTGAATCTACATTGAATTTGTATTTTTGTAAACCCTAGCAAAGAAAATTACTATATAACAGAGTTTACTGAAGAAAGCATACATATCCTAATTGATGAAGATATGACACAATATATTACTTTTGCTGTACGTGCAACCACCTCCAAGTTGTTTAATAATTGTGTTTACGCATAAATGTCGAAAAAAAAGTTATTGTGACGGGCACATTTATATTGCTGTCCTCATGATTTGTTAATTAGTGTTCGAAGTTCTTGATTTGTTAGTTAGTGTTTATTACAGTATACATGACTTGTTCATTTGCGTAAGTTTAGTATTTGATGTTTGTATCAAACGTTTGTATTATTCAATTTATATCTTTTTGACTTTGTAAACAGCCACTGTAATTGGGACGGAAGGCTTTTGGCCACAGTTATTCAGTTAACTTTTTCCAAGCCCTGGCATTCTAGTGGTTGCAATCTCCTTACTTTGTAACTTTTCATGTGTATTTGATTTGCCGATTAAATAATAATAATAATAATAAAGACTTCCGGGAAATTCCAACATTCCTTGAGAAATCAATGCCTTAACAAGTGTTTGTATAAAAGAAAGTCTTACAATAATTGTCTTTCATGCTTTCATCTGGCTAGTTACACTTTATATGTCGGTCCCCATATTTAATATATCCATATTCAAGCACGTTATTACAACATGCTCTTGATTATCTATTGTATGCCTAATTTTCATCACACCACATCGTAAAATAATGTTTGCATAACAAAATGTTGTGCTTCTCAAACAACGAAATAACCCTACATAAATTTCTGACGTGGCTCTTAAATCTGTATACTACCATTATCATATTAAAGGGATCTACATGTACAGTAGTAACATTGTTTAAATCCTAAAAAATCCAATTGGAATTTGTGAGGTTCCCTCATACCTTGCTGTATACGTATCAACAATAGAAGCATCGGACATATTATGTTTTTTTAGAGACTATCACTTTGCATTTTTGCTCATTACTCGGCCATGTAACGTCAATTTAACTTGCAATTGTCACACATTTCCTAGTGACATATCCGATCACAACAATTTACATTTAATCAACTATTCATCACGTGTGTAGAATTATGTCAACAAAGTTTAATACAAGATCGGTTTGATATCATTAATCTTACTTCAAAGTTTAATCATGAGCTTACGTCACCCCAATTTTGTATGTAATGTATCTTATTAATTTGGTTGTATTCCAGTTAACGCTCAACAACCTAAATCACCGTTTACATCCATCATGTTTATCTCCGCGGTCGTGGTTGGTGGTTCCTTGATAGTGATACTGCTGGTAGTCAGTATCGTTTACATTGTGGCGTGCGTGGGTAAAGGAACACAAAACGATAGTAAGTATTGGGTAATTATGTATAATTAAAATACACGCGATAATAATGATACCTGTCCCCCTCCTCTTTCTGTACAAATACGACGACGACTTCTACCTCTACTACTACTAATACTACTACTACTACTACTACTACTACTACTACTACTACTACTACTACTACTACTACTACTACTACTACTACTACTACTACTACGTCTACTACTACTATCTACTACTACTGCTACTAATGCAACTAATTATACAACTACTACTACTACTACTACTACTACTACTACTACTACTACTACTACTACTACTACTGCTACTATTACTACTACTACTACTACTACTACTGCTACTATTACTACTACTACTACTACTACTACTACTACTACTACTGCTACTACTACTACTACTACTACTACTACTACTACTACTACTACTACTATTACTACTACTTCTAATAATAATACTAATACTAATACTCATACTAATACTAATACTAATACTAATACTACTGCTACTACTACTACTACTACTACTACTACTACTACTACTACTACTACTATCTACTACTACTGCTACTAATGCAATTAATTATACAACTACTACTACTACTACTACTACTACTACTACTACTACTACTACTACTACTACTACTTCTACTAACTACTACTACTAATACTACTCCTAATAATAATAATAATACTAATACTCATACTAATACTAATACTAATACTAATACTACTGCTACTACTACTACTACTACTACTACTACTACTACTACTACTACTACTACTACTACTACTATTACTACTACTACTACTACGACTACTACGACTACTACTACTACTACTACTACTACTACTATTAATACTACTACTAATACTACTACTACTGCTACTACTACTACTACTACTACTACTACTACTACTACTACTACAATAACTAATACTACTACTACAACTGCTCCCGCTTCTACTACCAGCATCGATGAAATGTGGAAGCCAATGATTAAATTGTATATTAATCAAAATGTATCAACTATAATTGAACAATAAACATGGTACCATAATGTTCATTAATACGCATATATGTGAACTTCTACACGTGTCTATTATTATCCTATACTCAAAACAACCACGTTCTGGTTATGTCATTAAAATATGATTGCATCAAAATTATAACGATTTTGGCAGGGGTTTTCAGAACTTCTCGTCAGAACTCAATATGGAAAGACAATTATTAATATATGTCATTCTCTTCATCACTCTTCTCAACTCCCATCCCTTGTTCTAGAGGCATCATTTTTTTAACCAACCACCCATCTGTCCTTGATCGCCATGTTGTTAAACAAATACATTGTCTTATTTTAGTTTCTTCCTGCAGTCATTACTTACTGCAACAATATAATTTTATCAAATAATTTAATTGTATGATTTAATCAAATGTTTTATATATCCACAACCTCAGATTCGACACCGGAGCTGACTCAAATTCAAGAACGTACCAACAGTCTGGTATAAACAGTTAACACTTCTTAAACTGTCATTGTGCACACTAAGAAAAAAAAGGTTCACATGTGCACAAATGCCGCTACAGTAGCAGCACCAGTTTTGGTCAGTTCAGTAGTGGTCAAACTGAATTTTAGTAACCAAAACCTGCACCATTACATAACAAACTGATAACTGTAACTCCGCCATGCTCGAAATGTATAAACAATTAAAAACGACTAAGTCAAAAGCATGTTATCATTAAACAATAGCCGAAGGTTGCGCTCTCTAAAAACATATAGGTTTTAACCATTTTTCATACAAAATCGTGCATGTAATTTTATCTTAAAAATAATGATTTACTAGAGATATCATCAACAACTATTTAAAAACGTCATTTTATTTTTTGGGAAAGAAGTGCAGAAGCATGTTATGTATTTTTTTAAGAGTCAAGATATCGCCTGGCTAAACGATATTTTATAAATTAAATATTTTTAAATAACATTTTACAACTAAATAAGCATTCGAAAGGGAATGATTCTCATTTTACATGTTTTATTCAATGATCTTTAAAATGGAATAAAAACCGACAAAAACCCGTTAAAATTATGTTGGGGGAAGTACCAATACTCAAGTGCACCTTTAAGCATAACATGTTTGCACCCAGAAGCTCGGGTGGGCTCTCTAACGGGTGCACAAGTACACTCTCAGAATGCCACTGCCCCAATTTGGGGGTGCATTATCGGGTGCTGCTATTGTTATTGTAGGAGCGTTTTACAACCTTATTGTACCCTAATATTAAAATAACACAAATAGGCAACAATTGCTTACCCAACCTACATTTACGTATTTGTAGCCTTGCTTGAAAATAAACTGTGATTTTTTGTTTACAATTTTCTTTAAGTAATACGTGTAATTCGTTTAAGCAAATAGGATAATCACGGTGTTATATAGTATCCGTCACCTTTTAATCCTGGTTATGTGCACTCTGACATAGCAGGTGTGTGAACAGTGACAATGACAATTATCTAAACAACAATTATTGTAGTAATGGCCCAGCGAATAATGCTGCATTACATTGTCATTTTGCATGTATGAAGTTATTACAATGAGGTAAACAAAACATTAAAGGGATAGTGCAGTTTTGGTAAGAATAAGCTTTAGTAACCTAAACCTGCATAATAACATTACAAACTAATATTTGTAACTCCACCATGCTCGAAAACACAAGAGGGCGCTCTTTAAAAAAGCAGTAGTTTCAACTATTTTTCATACAAAATTATGCTAACATCAACGACTATTTATAAACCTCTTTTGAACAATTTAGAAAATTGTAAGCAATTTTTTGGTTTAATCATCGAATAAATCTTGGCCCCAGATTTATTCCGATTGGATATACTTTGATATTTCAGGCGTTTCTGAACCGATTTTTATCAAATAAAGTTTATTCTGTCATTGACACTGTATGCTCTTTCAAATTTAGCACACATTTTCCCATTCATTTACAAATCTTTTCATTAACGTGGACCCTATACCAAAGCTCAACTATCCCTTAAACCCTTTTTAATGTGCCTATTTTAACATTTTGTGTGTGCATAGACTCATAATTACGAGGAAGCAACCGCACCGTCAGCCCCCGTCCCGATGTACAGATACCCGGGGACCAGTGATACAACCTATGACGACAACGCCTATGAGTCGATTCGGGAAGATGCAGGCAACCTAAATCAGCTTGGAACCGACGCCAACGGCTACGCACTGGTTCCCGACCCATTAGCCACAAAACCAGTCTTCTCCCGGCACGCCGACGGAGAAAAGGGGGCGACTGATGAACATGGATACATGATTCCGACTGCAGATATTACCACGGGAAATAAGAAGCTGAAGCATGCGAGCAACGACATAAATTCACCACTTAAAACTAACACAAACGGCTACGCCCCGGTTCCTGACCCCCTGGCGCTTCCACTAGTCTTCTCCAGGCAAGCCATGGGGACAAGGGAGATTACTGATGAACATGGATACATGGTGCCTTATATTCCCACAGGACAGTAGGAACTTGCTTCTGTGTAACCAGTAACCAGTCGACCAAATGCCCACCTCTTCAACATGTCCAAATGTAAATCAAAAAAAAAAAAAAAATTAAATCAACAATCCATCGTTCAAATGATTTAATAATGACTTAGGCTTCCCTTTCCCGTAAAACCATGAGGTATCAATGGTAGCATATTTGTTGAGACTCGTCGACCAGCTCTCTCTTTGTCTCCGAAATGTCGATATGATGATGTTAACACGAACGCACTTCAGCATACGTTCATGAAAGCATGGGAGGTGAGCGAAGAAATACTTACTTGGAATAGGCTTCCCGCCCCCCGACCGATAGGGTACTATATTGTTAAGTGAATTGTTTAGGCTGTGGTCACACGATGCTTGCGATCACCTGCAACAGCCTACAACAAGACAATATAAGTTATGAAGGGTAGATCATGTCCAAAGTAACCACACATCACAATTGAATGCGAGCGAAAAGCCACATTCGATTCGGTCAAATAACCTTTGCACTTATAGCCTGTGCGGTCAAGCTGCATGTGAAGGATTTATTTTGTAACGCTGCAGTACGGAGATGCAGTGAAAATGTTATGTACAACAGGCCTAGGGTTGTGCTTTCAATCGACCCGTTGCAGCTCATCGCAACCCGTCGCAAGCACTGTGTGACCACAGATTTAGAGACTTTTCATTTTACCTGGTCTAGACAAGCCTCTAAATCTGTGGTCACACAGTGCTTGCGAGGGGTTGCAATGAGCTGCAATGGGTCGATTGTGCATATGAAAGCACAACCCTGTTGTACATAACATTTTCACTGCATCTCCGTACTGCAGCGTTACAAAATAAATCCTTCACAGCTTGACCACACAGGCTATAAGTGCAAAGGTTATTTGACCGAATCGAATGTGATTTTTCGCTCGCATTCAATTGTGATGTGTGGTTACTTTAATGATCTACCCTTCATACCCCTCATACCTTGTTGTATTCGTAACAATAAATTCATGGGACAGGTTTCGGTTTTTCAAATTTCCCTTTCGTTACAAAGATATGTACAATCGAAGTATTCAGATAAGAAAAACTCCGGGCGAGTTTTCCTTCTGTGTACAAAGTGAGTGCAGTGAGTTACTGAATATCACTTTGCATTATCGCTCATTACTTGGCCATACAATGTCCATTTGACTTGAAATTTTCACACAGTACCCTGGGGACATATGAGATAACAACAATATACATTGCATCAACCATTCATCACTTTTTGCACATGTCAACAAAGTTACTAGATCCCTTTAATCATCGAATAAATCTTGGCCCCAGGTGTTTCTGAACAGATTTTTATCTCTGTACGATACTAATATTATGATGTGTATGAAATTTCATAGCTGTAAGTGCCATTATTCATCTGTAAACTAAGAAAAACTAACCTCCTGTTTTCTCCCCTCCGAGCAAAAGTTTCCTTTGCGAACGCTCGGTCGGCGAGCGAATTGTATTTGAAAGCACGCCATCTACTGAAATGCTAAGGCAATGAATGTAATTATATCCGTAAATATTGACCTTTGATCTCGCCTCGCGCGAGCTATTTCTGTCCGTCGATTCGGTTGGTATGATACAGAGGTCAGTGGTATGATATGGTGCGCCGTGTCAAAGACACTACAATTTGGCCGTGTTACCTTGTGTGTGTGTGTGTTTGTGTAGTAGTAGTGCACACGTCGTATAATGTGTGCATGACTGGGTACCGGTAACGGTAGGTAGCTAGCTATGCGCTGCACAGTCCCAGCTTTATACCGCGACGAAATCCAGTAACTACGTTGGCTAATTTGCATAAAGTAAACCAAATCTGCCGTACTATGCGAAAGAAAGTAAACAAATTTACAACCCAATATGTCGAAAATTATAGATATTTACTCCTCAAAAATGTAATGATAATCATAAGTATGGATTGATGATTTCATAGATGTATTCAAAATTAGAATTTGATCACGAAAAATGTGAAATTTTGCTAATAAACGACACAATAAAAAACGACAAAAATTCGCTACAGAATTTCCTCAAAATGCATACTTTTCAATAGAGACTCCGCAAAAACATGATAATTTTTCGAATCTGCATATATTCCTCTATCTACTTACGAAATTTCAAGAAACAATTCCCCCGCCCATGGATATGTCAGAAAAAAAATAGATGACCATGTCAAAACCAAACTGTCCGTCAAGTTGTCACGATCATATAAAATCATCATTGTCACTTATATACCATCACGATCATCACCATGATTATCAACATTATCATCACCATCAACATCATCGCCATGCATTGTCACGATCACGTCATTGTTGTAGCGATCATAACATCACCATCACCATCATTATCATCAACATCATCATCACCACCGCATCGCCACGATCACGTCATCGTTGTCACGATCATAACATCATCATTGTCATAATATCGTCATCATCATCACCATGATTATCAACACCATCGACACCACATCATCACGATCGTCATGTCATCATCACCATCATTATCAACATTATCATCAACATCATCACCATCGACATCATCACCACCGCATTGCCACCGCATCGCCACGATCACGTTATTTGTGTCTCATATACATCATCATTGTCGCGAATATTATCATGATTGTCACGTCATCGTCATCATTATCATCACTATCACCATCGACATCATCGCCACCACATCGTCACGATCATAACATCATTGTCACAATGTTTCTACAATTACGTCGTTGTCACGATCATAATACATCATCATATTGTCACGAATATCGCCATGATCATCACGTCATCGTCATCATTATCATCACTATCAACATCTTCATCACCATCGACATCATCGCCAGCGCATCGTCACGATCATAACATCATCATTGTCACAAATATCATCATGATCATCACCATCACCAACATTATCATCAACATCATCATCACCATCGACATCATTGCATCGTCACGATCACGCCATTGTTGTAGCGATCATAACACCACCATTGTCACGAATTTCATCACCATCATTATCACCTCATCACCTCAATCACGTCATTGTCACAATCATCTTCAGGATTGTCATCACAACCATCACTGATTCAGCAAAGTCATTGTAATGATCACTTCAAAATCACAATAAATCCTATTATCAGTACATGTACTTAGAAAAATGTTATTTTCACACAATCAACTTACTTTCTTTTAAGCTTGACGTTTCAAACATCTTCGTTGTTCTTCATCAGAATGTCTGACCGCTAGATGGCGCGGTCAGACACTGGTAAATTGATTGTGTGAAAATAAAAATGTTCTAAGTAACAATTTCACAATCAGGTGAATCTTATCAAGGACCTATTATCAGTATTTCAAAAAAATTAATCAAAGGTTTGAACAAAATGTTGTAAATATAATATATGTTTTTTTTATTTTATAATAATCACATGCCAATCAAAATCAGAAAACAATGATGATATGACCATGTATAATACTATAACAAATCAATTGAAATTAAACAAAATTTCTCAATTCAATCCCCATTCTCTTAGAAAGCATGTGCCATGTTCAACAGCTATTATTTCACGTTATGAAAATATGTATCAGTCAATTTTCTTTTAAATTCCTTGAATCGTCTGCTCTGCTTTTTGCTACAATGACTACAAGAGGTACATGGTACATCTAACCCTAGGCACATCTACTTAGTAGGAGGTCCAGAGGTGATGGGATGTGACGATGAACAGCGCTGCATCCAACAAGGCCAAGGGCGCAATTCGTGGGAGTTCATCGACATTGTACATCGACATCGACGATGTAGCACGGTAGCAAGGACATTCTGCACCGGTATCCGAACTCGAATACTGTAAAAACAAGAAGATATCAATTGGCAACATACAAAAATTGGATTCATATCAATGAATCATTGCATGCAAATTATACAATAACAACATCAACAACACGATAAAGACAGGCGATTGTAGATAGTGACAGAGTCAGATGAGTTGTCAGATATGAAGGGAGAATATAGCCAAAATGGTTAAGCATAGATCAACATCCTTTCTGAGAATCTATGAAGTTTTTTCTCAACAATTAATGAATCATCACAAGACACTGCACCGGCGATCCATCATCATACATCATTATTCACTCGCAGCTCAGCCACGCCCACGGTCACACTCACAGTCACAGCACATACATCGTTTCGATTCTTCCCATGTCGTGATCGTTATACTTCCGCAAAACTGCTTTAGAGATGTATATTTTCCACACTTAACTACCAAAGATTCATCTGAAATGTGTGACAATAATTTTCTTCTCCCATTAACTATGTTTCATCACGTGATTAACTTTTGACCAATCATAGAGCAAGATTCTTAGTAGGGACAAAGAAGACAAAGTTGAAGGAGGAGAAGAAGAACAAAAAAATAATAGAGGTTCAAGGTAATCCTTATAAATACTTAGAGAACTATACAAATGTTGAAATAAAGAATCAAGCTTTTTTGTTGAGATTGAACTCAATGCATGGTTGATTGGTTGGTTTGGTAACAAATGGCTAACATGTAGACTATAATAGAAATTACAATTGCGAATCTTACCTTGCATCAGCAGAAGTGGAGATCTTATGAGGTTGGAACCCGCTGGTACTTGATCTGAAATAATAAAAACCAGTTTACCAGTGAAATAGTTTCTTCTCATATTCTGGTGGACCGAACACAAATTTACTGGCCCCAAAATTGTGTTTTATGAGTAAGCTTTTTACTATTCAAAATATCACTCGTTCCTAATCAAACATGTGATTACACATGAAGCACGACACAATAGAAACAAGATTTGTTCATTATGCAAATGTTGGGTTGAAAATCTGCTTGCCGATCAGGCCACCAACAAATTACTTAAAATTTACTGGGCCCAAAAGTTGTATTTTATCAGTAAGCTTTTTATTATTCAAAATATCACTCGTTCCTAATCAAACATGTGATTACAGATGAAGCACGACACAATAGAAACAATATTGTTTTCATTATGTAAATGTCGGTTGAAAATCTGCTTGCCCGATCGGGCCACCAAAAAATTACTTTTACATGTTAGCCATTTGTTACCAAACCAACCAATCAACCATGCATTGAGTTCAATCTCAACAAAAAAAAGCTTGATTCTTTATTTTGAATCATCCAGAAAAAAATAAGTTAGTGTACTCTTTTCTGGATGATTCAAAATAAATAATCAAGCTTTTTTTGTTGAGACTGAACTCAATGCATGGTTGATTGGTTGGTCTGGTAACAAATGGCTAACATGTAGACTATAATAGAAATTACAATTGCGAATCTTACCTTGCATCAGCAGGAGTGGAGATCTTAGGAGGTTGGAATCCGCTGGTACTTGGTCTGAAATAATAAATAAGAACCAACAAATTATTAAATGACATTTGAATCTAATGCAGTCAGCCTCACGCACAACGCCCAAGTATAGTGGTTATAATATAGTATAGTCAGGACTCCACACTCACATTTTTAGTCAGTGGCCCAGATTACCAGTGAAATAGTTTCTTCTCATATTCTGGTGGACCGAACAAAAATTTACTGGCCCCAAAATTATATTTTATGAGTAAGCTTTTTACTAAATTCAAAATATCACTCGTTCCTAATCAAACATGTGATTACAGATGAAGCACGACACAATAGAAACAAGATTGTTTTCATTATGTAAATGTCGGGTTGAAAATCTGCTTGCCCGATCGGGCCACCAAAAAATTACTTTTACATTTTGCTGGCCCCAGTAAAAAAAAATATGTTAGTATGGGGATTTGTGTACTCTTTTCTGGATGATTCAACATCTTCACTCTTCTAAAGATTAATACCTCAATACATAGAGGCACTTAACAATTGCAAACAGTTGTAAATGTAGCAATTGATTCCAACTTTAAAGACAATAATTGCCCTTGGGGCTTGGGCCATTAAGAATTGTGCATTTGGGTGCATTCATTATAACTTTACGATTGATTGCTAGTTTTTAAATGCAACAGGCTTCTTTGTCCATGGTTTACAAATAATTATACCACATCATTTGTTTTTGGCATGATAATAAAACAAGGCTTTTGAGGGACCTCATGAGAGATGTTTATTTTTCACTCATAAAACAAAACTGTATGAGATCATGTAATTGATTTAAACACATGGTTGGCAAGATAAAATTGAGTCAATGTCTTACAAACTATCATGGAGAAGCTTTGGTTACATTAGTGGTATGAACTATATAAATTAATTTCAAATTTTACCTTGCATCAAAGCTTGATCCTGCTTGTGGGTGTTGTAGGCCAGAGCCGCCAGATGCACTAGTACTCGGTCTAGAATTAGGAAAGAAAGACATGGACATGCGCTTGATATGGAGTGAAACTTAGGTACCACAACAAGACTTAGTATAAGAAAAATGTTTGTACCCCTGGCCCTAGGGGTACGTCTTGTGAATGAAAAGAGTGCCCTGGCTAGCTACAGGCATAGCTCCTCTTGAAGTCCTGCTAACATTGATTTTACCAGCAGCGAAGTACGAAAAGTTTGGGGCCGCGAATCATAAAAAGAATGATTATAAATGTTGACCAAAATATTACAACAGACCATCGAGGGATAAGTGAATAGTACACTGAGTAGTACGAGCCAATTGATTTCAATTTGAAGTGATGCAAACAAGAATTAAAAAACTCACTGACACTGGTACATCAGCAGTAGAGTGCCTAGCCCTAGGGCTAGACTAGTCTATAGTGGTAAACAAACCAAACAGACTACCATACTTACGAACTTAGTTCTAGTCACACAAGGGAGCAGAGCTATGCTGCCCTGTAGGGGAACAATGTGGGCCAGTACAGAAAAAGTTTGTCAAACTGTCACACAAAATTCTGAACTTAAATTCAGCAAAATCAATCATAACTGGCACTAAAAATGATACAAGTATTATTTGAACTTACCAAAATGGTCCAAATTATTCTTCAAATGTCGAAGAGAAGTGAAAATCTGCAGTTTTGGAATATACATCATTCATAATCCTTGTCCTTGTCCTTGGCTTGGCTTGGCTTGGCTTTACTTTTAATTTTAGTTATTTTATTTTTAGTAAACAAATATTCAAACTCAAAGGAAAGAAACATTACGTTACGATTTCAATTCACTAGAGTTCAATAGAATAATAATAGTTTGTAAAGAAAATACAGGCATAAATAATCACTCACCCTGCGATGTTTATAGCTTCACATTCAGTAGACGCGACCTGGTCATGGGCTGTCTGCACCGTCTGAGCATCCTCCACCAGAACCCTGGCAAGCTCACGAACCGTAACTCCCCGGGCCTTGGGCAAGTTCGCACCACCTTTTGTACACGTCCAAGTCAACGTTTATTCTCCTCACGTTCAGACGATAGTCGATACGTCTCGTCCCTCGTCAGCCTTGCTCTCTTTTTCGTACTAACAGCAGGTCTCCCACGGCCACGGCCACGCTTCCGTTTCTCTCCTCTCTCTCCTGATCCTCCTCCATTTCAAGGCTTCAATCGTAAATTTAGCGTCTTGTATCCGTGATATCGTGAATGACTATTGTAACGTACGTAATGCATTGCGCTATGCATGCTACCGTTAGCTATACAATTATTGCGCATTCATCAAAAGGTACGTTACCGCGCGGTCGGTACATAAGATCCAGCTGCCAGATTAGCTACTCGCCCGGCCGCGCGCCTGGCCGGCAGCTGCTCCGGCTGCGCTGGCCTGTAGACTATGCCTACCGGAGAACGTCGAACCCGGACAATTTTTACTATGATTATCTCCGCACGAAAACTGTCGCATCGCATGAATACCAAATACACTATCCAACAGCGAATGTAACGGGCGCTAGACAGATTATTGTGAGATTGGTTAGTAAATCGACGTCCCTCATTTTATTAATCTATAGCTAAAAAAAAAAATCATAAAATCCATAACTCCGCCAAAATACATTGTCAAGTCATAATCTTTTCAGAATAAATTCTAAAAATCATGATCTATAATATTTGAGGTTAATATGGCAACTTATATTTTTTGGCTTGCAAAAGTGGATCACTCGCTTTAACTTACAAATCTCAACTACAAAACTCAACTATCCCTTAAACCCTTTTTTAACGTGCATATTTTAATTTTTTTTGTGTGTGCATAGACTCATAATTACGAGGAAGCAACCGCACCGTCAGCCCTCGTCCCGTTGTCCAGATACCCGGGGACCAGTGAAACAACCTATGACGACAACGCCTATGAGTCGATTCGGGAAGATGCAGGCAACCTAAATCAGCTTGGAACCGACGCCAACGGCTACGCCCTGGTTCCCGACCCATTAGCCACAAAATCAGTCTTCTTCCGGCACGCCGACGGAGAAAAGGGGGCGACTGATGAACATGGATACATGATTCCGACTGCAGATATTACCACGGGAAATAAGAAGCTGAAGCATGCGAGCAACGACATAAATTCACCACTTAAAACTGACACAAACGGCTTCGCCCCGGTTCCTGACCCCCTGGCGCTTCCACTAGTCTTCTCCAGGCAAGCCATGGGGACAAGGGAGATTACTGATGAACATGGATACATGGTGCCTAATATTCCCACAGGACAGTAGGAACTTCCCAGATAACAATTTAACGTTTATGTAACGTTACCATATGGTTTACTTTATATTATAATAACGTTAACTGGATAACGTTACATTATGGTTAGTTTGCTCATTGATTTAACGTTAATGTAACGTTTACATTTACGTTAACATGAGAACTAAATATGAACGTTATGCCAACGTTAACTGGATAACGTTACATTATGGTTAGTTTGCTCATTGTTTTAACGTTATTGTAACGTTAACATTTACGTTAACATGATAACTAAATATTAACGTTATGCCAACGTTTACTGGATAACGTTACATTATGGTTAGTTTGCTCATTGATTCTACGTTATTGTAACGTTAACATTTACGTTAACATGATAACTAAATATGAACGTTATGCCAACGTTTACTGGATAACGTTACATTACGGTTAGTTTGCTCATTGTTTTAACGTTATTGTAACGTTTACATTTACGTTAACATGATAACTAAATATGAACGAAAAATTAACTTAAAATCATATGGCAAATGTGTAGGATAAATATATATACTTATAGAAGTGCCTATACCTAGTCTTACATTATAACATTCCTATTCCTAATCCTAATCCTAATCCTAATCCTATTCCTATTCCTATTCCTATGCCTTATCCTACACTCGCTACATATCAAGTCTTCATCCACTCGGCTATATATATGCTAGATCATGTGAGAATATAAACAATCAAATTACTCAAAATTTATACTTAATTTGCAGTCAATAATTGCTCATGAATATTCATGAATAACAACCAGCGTTGATCCAACGTTGATTCAACGTTGATCTAACGTTTCAGATTTTTTTGATAATAAAATATACAAAATGGTTTTGGACCCCATAGAAACAGGAGTTTGTAAATTGGGGCCCTTTTACAAATTATACAATTATAAAGAAGTAATAATGGTAGGTAGGTCATCATTCACACCATACACACACACCATTCACTCAAGCCAGGGCCGTCGATCCGTTTTTGAGATTGGGGGAGGGGGGCGAAATTTGATTTTTTTTTTTTTTTTTCCAGAATGACCACTGAGAGAGAGTAACATTGGCATGCCCGGAAGTTTTTATTATGCGCTCATTGAAAGTGTCTTGATGGCTCGAAGACTTGACTTTGGGGGGCACCCACATTTGGGGACATTAATGGGGGTTCAGCGGCCGGAGCCCCGGAAGCTTTACAGTCCTTTTCAAACTAAAAAACGGCTATTTTGAAGATTTATTATTGATAAATGTGTCTTTCCCCTCTTTGGCATTATATCACTCGATTTTTTTTCTTCCTCATTTTCGGAATTATTAGGGGGCGAAATGATATGTTCGTCCCCCAATATTTTCATGGGGGGGCGACCGCCGCCTGCCCCCCCCCCCACCCCCCCCCCCCCCCCCCCCACCAGGATTGACACCCCTGGCTCAAGCCCACATCGTGGGCACTGCTGTGAATACAAGAAGAGAATATAAGGAGCGAAGAGGGGGATAGGAACAAACGAAGATAAAGAAAAAGGTGAAATAGAAGAGCAAGTGAAAGTATTGGCATACATCCTAATTCCAACAGATAATTTTGTAATCATATTTTTATGCAAGAGTTTTTTAACCATGCTGCAAATTAAATAACCTAATTTTCCTACTTCAAAGCTAGTTAACAACACATGTATGTAAACGTCGACTTACGTTTCTTCTAGTAATGCTAATCCATGAAATTTTGTCCGATACCTTTGCAATGATGAGTGTCTAGTAGAGCCTTAAATATTACATAATTCCAACAATGAAGTATTTTAACAAGGGTGAACAAGCGTGGACAACAACATAACGTAGTTCGAACAAATAAAGAGCAATGAGCCTCAATTCCAAAGGGCATATGCACTTTATCCACTTGTGGTATTTTTTTAGTAGTTTTAGATTTTTTTATTAAACCACTTAAATGTCCACCGAAATAAAAAATAAAAAAAAAACATTTATGTAGGTTACCATACGGCATACCGTTAACAATATATTTCCTGCTATTTACCATGCACATTATGGTTTGTTTGCTCATTGCGTTTACGTTATTGTAACGGGTAGTTTAGATTTGGTAGAGTGGGCGCTGCACATCACAACTTTTTTGTGATCGAGGTAATGAAAAACTGAGTGTCGAATTTGAGAGAACATGCAATTTTAATGGCATAATAAACTTTATTTGGTCAAGATTGACCCAGAAACGGCTGAAATATCAATAAATATATCTGATCTTATAATTATTTGGGGCCCAAATAATTAGATGATTTTAGTTTTTTAAATAGTTGTTGATTATCTCGCTATTTAATCATTATATTAAGAAATCATTACATGCATAATTATGTATGAAAAATGTTTGAAACCAATGCCTTTTTAAAAAGCACCCTCTTGTGTTTAAATGGCTCTTTTTGAATGATAACAGGCTTTTTACTTAGTCGTTTGTAATTTTGTATACATTTCGAGCATGGTGGAGTTATATTATATGTAACGTTACATTATGGTTAGTTTGCTCATTGTTTCTACGTTATTGTAATGTTAACATGTACGCAATAACATAACTAAATATGAACATTATGCCAACGTTTACTGGATAACGTTACATTATGGTTAGTTTGCTAAATTTGTTTACGTAATTGTAACGTTGATATTTACGTTAACATGATAACTAAATATGAACGTTATACCGACATTAATCGGATAACGTTACATTATGGTTAGTTTGCTCATTGATTCTACGTTATTGTAACGTTAACATTTACGTTATAACATATGATAACTAAATATGAACATTATGCCAACGTTTACTAGATAACGTTACATTATGGTTAGTTTGCTCATTGTTTTTACGTTATTGTAACTTTGATCTTTACGTTAGAATGATAACTAAATATGAACGTTATGCCGACATTAATCGGGTAATGTTACATTATGGTTAGTTTGCTCATTGTTTTAACGTTATTGTAACGTTAACATTTACGCAATAACATGATAACTAAATATGAACATTATGCCAACGTTTACTAGATAACGTTACATTATGGTTAGTTTGCTCATTGTTTTAACGTTATTGTAACGTTAACATTTACGCAATATTATGAACATTATGCCAACGTTTACTAGATAACGTTACATTATGGTTAGTTTGCTCATTGTTTTTAAGTTATTGTAACGTTGACCTTTACGTTAACATGATAACTAAATTATGAACGTTATGCCGACATTAATAGGATAACGTTACATTATGGTTAGTTTGCTCACTGTTTTAACATTATTGTAACGTTTAAATTTACGCAATAACATAACTAATATTATGAACATTATGCCAACGTTTACTAGATAATGCTACATTTCGATAGTTTGCTCATTGTTTTAACGTTATTGTAACGTTAACATTTACGCAATAATATGATAACTAAATATGAACGTTATGCCAACATTAATTGGATAATGTTACATTATGGTTAGTTTGCTCATTGATTTAACGTTATTGTAACGTTAACATTTACGCAATAACATGATAACTAAATATGAACATTATGCCAACGTTTACTAGATAACGTTACATTATGGTTAGTTTGCTCATTGTTTTTACGTTATTGTAACGTTGACCTTTACGTTAACATGATAACTAAATATTAACGTTATGCCGACATTAATGGGATAACGTTACATTATGGTTAGTTTGCTCATTGATTTAACGTTATTGTAACGTTAACATTTACGCAATAACATGATAACTAAATATGAACGTTATGCCGATGTTAATCGGATAACGTTACATTATGGTTAGTTTGCTCATTGTTTTAACGTTATTGTAACGTTAACATTTACGCAATAACATGATAACTATAAATATGAACATTATGCCAACGTTTACTAGATAACGTTACATTATGGTTAGTTTGCTCATTGTTTTTATGTTATTGTAACGTTGACCTTTACAACATGATAACTGAATATGAACGTTATTCCAACATTAATTGGATAACGTTACATTATGGTTAGTTTGCTCATTGTTTTAACGTTATTGTAACGTTAACTTTTACGCAATAGTCATGATAACTAAATATGAACATTATGCCAACGTTTACTAGATAACGTTACATTATACGTTACATTAACCGTTAAATTTTACACCAGAGCTAATCAATACATAACATTATTATAACGTTTGTCTTTTATCCGTTAACTATTACACCAGAACTAATCAATATAATAACGTTACTGCAATGTTTGTCTTTTAACCATTTAATCAAACACAAAAGCTAACCAATGCATAACATTACTTCAACGTTGGTATTTTAACCATATTCAATTAAACACTAAAGCTAATCAATATATAACATTACTACAACGTTTGGCTTTTAATTGTTAATTTAAGCACCAAGGCTAACCAAAATATAACTTAACAACAACGTTGGTCTTTTAACCGTTAAATTAAACACCGGTGCTAATCAATATGTAACGTTATTACGATGTTTATATTTTAACCGTTAAATTAAACAGAAAGGCAAATCAGTATATAACGTCACTACAACGTTGGTCTTTTAACCATTAAATTAAACACAAAAGCTAATTATTTAATAACGTTACCACAACGTTTTTCTTTTAACCGCTAAATTAAACAACAAAGCTAACCAAAATATAAATTTACAGCAACGTTTGTCTTTTAACCGTTAATTCAAGCACCAAAGCTAACCAAAATATAACGTTACTCTTACGTTAGTCAGTCTTAACCGTTAGATTAAGCACCAAAGGTAACGAAAATATAACGTCACCACAACGTTGGTATTTTAACCGTTAACTATGTACCAAAGCTAACAGATATGTAACGTTACTACAACGTTGTCACAGCAATGGTAACCAAAAATCAACCAAAACAACCATATTCTAACGTTATAATAACGATACATGTTAACTGGGTTACTTCTGTGTAACCAGTAACCAGTCGACCAAATGCCCACCTCTTCAACATGTCCAAATGTAAAAATGTCCAAAATGTAAATCATGTAAAAAATAAATAAATTAAATCAACAATCCATCGTTCACATGATTTAATAATGACTTAGGCTTCCCTTTCCCGGAAAACCATGAGGTATCAATGGTAGCATATTTGTTGTGACTCGTCAACCAGCTCTCTCTTTGTCTCCGAAATGTCGATATGATGATGTTAACACGAACGCACTTCAGCATACGTTCATGAAAGCATGGGAGGTGAGCAAAGCAATACTTACTTGGAATAGGCTTCCCGCCCCCCGACCGATGGGGTACTGAATTGCTTAGGCTGTGGTCACACGATGTTTGCGATCACCTGCAACAGCCTACAACAAGACAATATAAGTTATGAAGGGTAGATCATGTCCAAAGTAACCACACATCACAATTGAATGCGAGCGAAAAGCCACATTCGATTCGGTCAAATAACATTTGCACTTATAGCCTGTGCGGTCAAGCTGTGAAGGGTTTATTTTGTAACGCTGCAGTACGGAGATGCAGTGAAAATGTTATGTACAACAGGGTTGTGCTTTCATTAGCACAATCGACCCATTGCAGCTCATCGCAACCCATCGCAAGCACTGTGTGACCACAGATTTAGAGGCTTGTCTAGACCAGGTAAAATGAAAAGTCTTCCTTTGTTGTGAAACCACTAGATTATACGCACGAGGAACAGGTGTAGATAACATTGACAAGTATTATGGGTGTTTCCACCACACCATACAAAAACTTAAATAGCGGTGGAGGATTTTATCTGTACAATAAATGCTAAAAAAGTGTCCTCTTATAAATAGTATGTGTGTTAACATGAGTAGGGCACTTGACAAGCGTAGATCTATAGGGAATCATATCGAATTCGGGTAAAACATATATATTGGGCAAAATCATGTCATATTTGACCACATTTATCTTATATTCTAGCAAACTAATTCCATATTCGGGTGAATCATGTAATTTTAAAGCATAGATGAAGGAACACATTTCGTTGTATGCACGTGTCTACGTATATATTAATAACAGTTTGGACACTGGCATATATATATATAGGAATGCATATCGAATTTGGGAAAACCATATCAAATTTGGGCAAATATCATATTATATGGGCAAAAGTATGTCATATTCGTAAAATTGATATCGTATGCTGGCAAACCCATCATACATTCGAGCAAAAACATACAATTTTAAGACAATGAATACCTCCTTTTTTGCTTATCAGGTAAAAACGAGAAGGATTAGATTCGGGGAAAAGACCTCAGCGCCCTTAAACAATATTGACCCTTACGCTCATGTCAGCACTTGTGAATTTGCATGATACGTGACAGAAACCACATGTAAACTGGTGTGATTTCAATTGTACATAATTATATAGTACTGTAATATTTATTTAAATAAATCCGAATGTTACAAAAACAAGATGTTCATATAATGAAGCGTCCACTTCCAGACCCCGTTGCATAAATAATTACATGCAATTGATTGTGAGTCAGATAATTTGCGGGTTTTAACCAGTCCGATTTGCGCATTTAGAACACATGATGTGTCTTACAATTAGTTTTAACTTAAAATCATTGTATATCTTTATGCAACGGGACCCTAGACTCACAATTAGTATAATATGGTTGTTTAATTATTTATCATTACGAATTTATTGATTGATCTATGTAAATTGTTGATTTATTATGTACTACTTGTTATGATTGTTTATATTATGTTAATTTTCTCTCTTTTATTACATTATTCGTTAAATCTGTTAATGAATTAATTATTGAATTATTTTGTTCACGGCCCTGACGAAAAACGGCTCTTAGCTGAAAGCGGGCATATTCCCAATTGTATACACTGTGATTAAATAAAGTAAACAAACAAACCTAGGTACATGGCATAGTTATTTTTAAAATAATAATTAGCCTTCTGACATTGGCACGCTGAACACAACATGTGTTAAACATGTAAACATTACAGGGGAATTAGAAAGCGAATTAGAATGCGAATGCTAAATGTAGAGTTTCATCAGCATTTACGTAAATTATCTTCTGTCGTATCTTTAATAAATAATGAGGTGAACATGTTATCGTTTAACACGACAAACAACATCCGTACGGTAACTCATTTAGTTTTCAACATTTTCAAAAATTCCTCACAAACAATACAAAATAAAAACAAATTCGGAGACATTATACATAATGCAGTAAATAACGTTTATGTTGTTCATTTTTTCAATGATATAGGAGAGAAAGTCCGTCTCAAAAAGTAATGATAGTAAAGGCTATCAAAAAAACATGGTCGGGTGTCATTTAGCCTTCGCGCCATTGGCAGCATATGGCTAGTATGCTCCTCAGGGAGTTGAGAATGTATGCAATATACCTGATGACCATGGGTAATAATACTTGCGCTTAGAAACCCTGTATTAAGCGCGTTATAAATGCAAGTTATTATTAGTATTATTATTTGTATACAGGATGAATGCATAGTAATCAATATCTATTTTCCAGTTTAGTTTCTATGACATAATTGATGAGACAGTCTTGGAAGCTAAACTGATTTTCACAATTGAGTAATATAGTTTCATAATACAGTAAGCACATTAAATCAATAGTATATTTAAATACCAAGCGAAACTTGATCATAAATCATTCATGAATAATGCATAAAGGATCACACGCGATTTATGAAAATACTATTCATTATCAAAATCTAGTGATTTACAAAGTATTAGAAATACCATTTTCAAAAGCGTCATTAGATCATGCTTTCTATTCTGGTCGAAATTATCGAATTAAACAAATAAGTATTAATTTATACTATACGCTGTTACATTATGCTCATGCTTGATCATATCATAAGTATTCACTTACGCACTTTGTGGGTGTGGTGTGGCAAGATTGGTAGAGCGTTCGCTTTCCAAGCGGGAGATCCCGAGTTCGAACCCGGAGTATGCCTATCGCGTTTGTCCTTCAGCAAGACAAGTATTAGTAATCCACATTGCTGCTCTCTACTCAGGAGTATAAATGGGTACTTGGTCGGGTGTTAATAATCGTGTATACGTGTCATGTTTGTAGTAATACCTCTAATAGTCCAGTGGGTTCTTGAAGTTGAACTCGGCACTCCAACATGTCAGAGGGTTGGGAGTCCGCCTCGATCTCTTACCTGCATGCCATGTTTCTGACTGGAAGCATGACGATGGATAGCAGATCATCCACTGAAGCCAGGAGCGTGAAGGTAGCATCGTATACATGGTATAGAGAGACTTGCTACGTAACCTGGATTAAACAACGATCAACATGGGACACACCATTTATATTTGAAATGTAGAATACCAATTAGATTAAATTAGCGTGTTTCACATAGATTTGAAGTTGAACCTATAATTCTAACTTGAATTTTAAACCATGGTAGACCATTTATATTCCAAAACAAAAATGACTTCATGAACATGAACTTAACTTGACAATAATAGAACATTGGTAATCTGTTAAGTTGAGTTTACACACAGAGAAAACAATTATTTTACATTTTGGTCAATGGCCCAAATTTGCATCAGTAGCACATCCTTAGCCCAAAGACTAAGAAGAACGATATTACCAGTAACTGTTGAAACCATATCGCACCTGCAAATTTAAACTAGAACTTTGTCTTCATTATCAATCCGAATCAGTTATGCAAAGGCATTCAAATGAAGACAGTGTCTCTTTCCATTCCAGTTTTGGGGGAACTGGTCACTGGTAGAACATTGCATCTCGGATCACCCAGGACATAATACAGGGTAGCCCCCGAAATGGAACAGGATACTTCCTATAATAAAGAAAAGTAATGACAAGTTTCACAGGAAATATCTTTCAGGAAGAAAAAAAGTATACCAAGAACAATAATTTTGGTTGACTATTTTGTTAGTGTTCAGGGTGTCTTTAGTTACACACCATGTGAGGTTCTAATTTTATTCAAATCATACAAAGTTAGTGCCTGAAAAATCAGCCTTCCTCTCCGCGATATCATTAAGCAACCATTAATGCGTACACCTTTGTTAATGTGCATTCAGCTGTAAAACCATGGGTTGACCGAGAGAAGGGCCATGGTAGGGAGTCAGCGTGGGGGCAACATTGCCGGGTGTATGTTTAAGGGACTCTTCCCAATGTCCTGTATATAGGAACTAATCGTGCATTTAACAGTATTTTAATAGTCCAAATTAACTGTGTAACTGGCATGGAAATAGAGGGGGTTGAGATGTGGGGGTGGGACAATTTTATTTATTCATTTAATTATTATTGTTATTATTATTATTATTATTTATTTGTATTATTATTATTATTATTATTTTTTTTTTTTTTTGGGGGGGTTATTCCCCTTCTTTCTACCCGCTGTTTGTGCTACGCCACTGTTGAACATTTATACAAAGAATATACAAGCGGGTGTAGCGATCACTCAGTAAATGATGAATAGCTTATTGTGTGATCATCGCCCGCTTATATCCCTTTGAATTATTGCAAGACAGTTGCGAAGCACAAATAGCGGGTAGAATAAAGTGGGATAACCCATAAGAAATAATCCCCACTCCAACCCATCTCAATTTCACTATATCGTTCCCCGCCCGATAAAAAGTATAATTCATTATATCAAAATACTGCCACACGAACAATCGAGCTCCCATACAGGACAAGTTGGGTATAGCCGTACCCTCTGCAATGCTGTCCCTACTCACTCCCTATCATATGCCCCGTTCTCTCGGTCGACCGTGGTTTTACAGCTACGTATATGCACTTTTAAAAAGGTATACGTATCAACAGTGGCGTAATGAGCAACAGCTTTTTTTTTAGAGGGGGAGGGGGGGGGGGGGCAAAACCAAATCCGCATCACACCTGGATATTGCGACTGAGCGGGGGGAGGGTGTGGGAGGGGTGTGTCCACCTTCCCACGGTAGGGAGCTTTCGCACTTTTTGACTTGTAACTGTGCAATCTGATGCATATATATTAAGGAGATGCTGACTTGACGACATGGAATATAATGTGGGTAAGTGCGTTATGCGTTAAAGAAAAAAACCAATATGCTTCCCCAAAATAATAATCGCACAAAGACAAAATAATACAGTTCAAATAGTGCATCAAAAGACACATTATGTATGATACAACAACATGAACAAAGTATTCTAGTCGTAGACAAGATCGATTCCCGAGGGAGCGAAGCGACCGAGAGGGGGGAGGGTTTGATGGTAGGGAGTTGTCCGTCAATGCACGGTAAGTGTGTTTTGGCAAAGTTTTACTCGGAATTATGCAATCTGGTGCATACTTAGGGCAGACATTTGTCTTGACATGAAGTTAAATCTCAGTTATCTAATTGTCTAAAGAAATACCCTTTTTTTCAATCAGTGGTATCGAATTAAATATAAGCCATGATTGAAACTTGATTATTATTATTATGTTTTTTTTTGTGTTGGGGGGGGGGGGGGGGGGCAATGTGTTATCCGAAAAATCAGCCAACGCCTCGAGGGTTCTTTCACGATATCTAACTTCTCACTCGTTCTCTACATAGTCTGAACTCTTCGTTATTCGTTTGTGCGACGAAGCAGCTGGCCTCGCCTCCATTGCGATAGTAACAGTGAACGCGTACCATGTCGTGTGTTAGCTGCAAGGATCTATCACAAGTGGTCACTTAAAGGGGCCTTGCACTCGGACTACAAGGATTGATGACATCGAGGTGGTAAGTTCCTGATATCTTACTTATATGAGTTTTTTTTTTTGAACAGTTAATTATATGTATCGTATATAGGATAGTGTATAGTCCAACATGAGCGCATGAAAATGCTCAATGAGTAGCATTGATGCCAAAATGAGAAAATCAAGGTGAGAAATTACCGACATGCCTTACCGAGTGGCCACCGAGTGGCCCGTGGATAATGTGCGGCTGGTTTCTAGCACGTTTGCTCCAACACAGTACGAACACCTAGCTTAAGAGTTAAGGTCAACCCATAACGATGTGGATTTTTCTGACTAGTCAATGTGGTGCTTTTGGCTCTGTCACCATTGACTCTCGAACATTTTGCCCCCCCCCCTCCCCCATCGCAAAAACGGATCGACGCCCTCTGTCATAAAACAATATTATATCATACAAAAAAAAATGAATACAGACTGTGCTTGGACCGCGCTTCCCACTGCAACCAAATCTCAAAGTACAGCTCTACAAGACATTTGTACAAAATTGTTAAAATTACCTAAATATACAACGTCTGCGAACAGATTGGAAAAACAGATTGGTGTTGGCGGCTCAACTGAAATAGAAAATGTTGTCCGACTTCCAAAATTGAAGAATTCGTGGACATAATTTCTTACTTACAATCTTTTGAAAAAGAGTACAATTTTATTTAGCACAAAAGAAATGTGTTCATCATGAATACAGGGGCTGAACAAACTTAAAAGATAAATGCGTGTTATTGTGTATTTTATATTTCAGTTGTAAGAAAATATTGACATGGAAGCATAGCTCATTTTTAATATTGTAGAAATCGGGTTTAATTTTCATCAGCACTATCCAATATTGTCTTTAAAAAACAAATTACACTTTGTCATTACCTACGCAGGGAAGTTATATAACTACGCTTTTCGAGTGTTAATACATTTATCAGAAGAACCATATTTTACTTTCACTTCACACTTGAACGAGTAAATTATATAAATACATTCATCCCCATATGCATTATTTCATGTATGCCAGGAATAAAAAGTATCCCATTCCTTCCGGCTAAGACCCAGTTCTTGGATAGTCCTCAGTGTGATGTGGTTTGTTTTCTTCATTTCTCCTCCCATCAACATTCTTCACCAGGCGTGTGCTATCTCTATAGAACGTCCTATCTTTGTTTTTTTTTTCTACCGGAGTGATTCACATATTTTTGAAGTTTAACTTAAACTACAATCTAAAATGTGTTATCTTAATTTGCTGAAACGGCTCTATAACCTAATATCAACAAACTATTGAAAATCATTCATGTTTTTGTTTTCTTCAAAATCTCATGATCTTGTTGGAAATTGTTCTCAAACATGTAAATGTTTGTATTTTTGTTTAATGATTGAATAAGTTTTAAATTCCAAGTGTACTAATGGCTGATCATAATTTTGGTCGTTCTTAGATCCAAGGTTCAAATGCTTGTAAAACATCTCGTTCCGTGTTATGTCATCATTGTTTCCGTAATCTTTCTGCCTGCATTTCCGACTTTACTCCACAATCTCACGAAGGACTGTGTTATGATGTGTTATGCCGTATCAATGTAGATGACATTGAAGGTGCATGACTGCATTTGATGTTTAGTGTTTTGCCAGGAACTGTGAAGAATTCTTCCCGGAGCTGAGTTCCTTTTTTTCGACATCATTTAATATCAGTATGGCAGCTGTAAGAAGTGGTTATTTGGTGAAAATCTTCGCTTTTATTCATCATTACGCAGGTAAGAAGGCACAAGCCACGAGCAAGCATTTGTTCTGTCAATTAATTAATTTATACTAAAAGATATTCCTACAGTATGCTAGTAATATAACGGGATACATGTGACTTCTGTTCTCGTGACCGTAAAAATGACAATAATAAGGATGACTTAAGTTTATTGGGACATGATGATATTCTGAGACGGTAACTGACTCTTCCTTTGTTGATATGCTGTGCTTTAAAACATAGAGTCCTTATTTTGCAGGGATCTTCAGGTTGAGTAAACAATTTTCGATCAATAAACCACCAGGCAATTTCAAACTCAGATTGATATCAATCAAATGATGCATTCAAATAAACCGCGTTGTATAGGCTACGAGTACCAAGTTCATTTCTTCTCTGTTCGGAATGTATATCAGCGATTTGTGTTATCCCGTTAACAAAAAACACATTATATTGCATTTTATATTTGACTAATTCTCTTTGATTGTGCTTAACGAAAGTGACAATGTAGAGTTTCTGAACATCATGAATAATCACCGTCTGGAATTATGACGAAGAAGGATATTTGAATGTAATGATAAGGTCATTTATTATGTTTGTCGGGCCACTTCATAGCGCATTGACAAATAGCATATTTAAACGGTGTAAATGTTGGCATGTTTTCAATTCCCGGTTCCCTTATAGACATGATCGGTAACTTGCTCCGTTCGTATTAAGTTATTATCATGGATACCCTACATCTATTCAAAAAAACATTTATCATTTTCAATCCATCATTACAGTCCATTCACTTATGTTTCTTCATACAGTCATGATTGCTGGGAACCTTGACGTATCTATCATCGTTTCTAACCCTAGGCCTCTAATTGGAGAAACAATTGTCCTCAGTTTCACATACAGTCCTCACACATCTGTTCAATATTTCAGCGACCTTAGATGGTGGAGGAATGGAACTGAAATTGTCAACTTCTCTTGTACAAACGATGCCAAACATGCTGATATGTGTAAGGAAAGTGTGTTGGATGATATGGGTGATGAGAGGTTATCTTTCGAAGCGGATACTGTTTTCAGCGGGAACTTGACTATTTCGGCGATACAGACATCGGATAGTGGAAGATATAATTGCTCTGTCACTACAATAGTCGGTATGGGAAAGGGCACGACTCAACTGAAAGTCAAAATTCCAGGTAAGGTACTTTAAAGTAATCTAATAAGTGAAAAAGGAAAATCAACTTTGAATGAAATAATAAAGGCTGATTAACATGCAAAGTGATATTTTCTCATTTCTGTCGTGAGTGTGTTTGTAGTATTTTTTGTTGTTTACGTTTTCCCTTTGATTTGAAAGCCCAAGCTGGTTGTATAAGTCTTCTAAAAGTTTTTAAACTAAGACAAAATTACTAGATTCCTTTAACCATGACAGTAAAAAAAACATTAAATCCTAACATATATATGTTGTCTGATTGGATCAATATCACTCGCAAAAGTAGTGTTCCTTTCATGCATGTTTATGAATGTACGTCATTAAGTTACGTATGATTCAATTGATACAATAGTGAGGATTATTTTGATTCTGTACAGTACAAACATGAGTCAGTGAGACGGCAACATAATGGTTATACGGTACTACATGTATTGTTTGAAATGCTATGCTATATAAAACAACAAAACTTAGCATAAACACCTTACATAACACCATTAAAGGGACATTCCCTCTTTTCCAAGCCAAATTTCAAAAGTTGCGAGGTTATTGTCTTATATGAAAGAAAATGTCATTAAATAGCATGCCTGACAAAATTACGGCTTGAAATATCTTTTTAGTGAAGTTATAGACCTAAACCAAATAAAACAACAACCAACGGTTAATTGTGCATTTACGTGTATTCAACCAGTGAGGAAGTTCGTACACGGATTCCACGAAGTACCACAACGTTATGCGTGATCCCTACGTGACCCGCGCTATATACGTGACCCGCACACACATAATAATAGCATGACCGAATATTAAACAAAATAACCAAACCTCGCTTAAACTGACTACATGTAATTACATATTCTTCATTTTTGAGATTGTTTTCGTGACATACCTTTACAAATGTCTGCTTCACAATACCTTTATGCGAATAGGTACAATATTGTTGTACTATTATGCTAAATCAGTTGAACTCTTTTATTGACCGATAGTTTAATGGAGGGACGCATTCGATTTTTATCCGTAGAATCCAAATTACAGGGATGTTCGATCTGATATTTTGTGTGTGTGTTACATTCATCCCCATCCGTCAACTGGAAACTGTTCAGACGTTTTGTAAAAGAGGGACAGTCCCTTTAACAACTACATCCGTCGACTCTCGCTTCTTTCTTCACTTATTTTTCTTTCTTCACTTATTTTCTTTCTTCTTCTTGTTCACCTTGTTCCTTTTCTACTTGTTCTTGTTCTTGTTCTTGTTCTTGTTCTCTTCTTGTTCGTCTTCTACTTCTTCCTCTTCTTCTTCTTCTTCTTCTTCTTCTTCTTCTTCTTCTTCTTCTTCTTCTTCTTCTTCTTCTTCTTCTTCTTCTTCTTCTTCTTCTTCTTCTTCTTCTTCTTCTTCTTCTTCTTCTTCTTCCTCTTCTTCTTCTTCTTCTTCTTTTTCTTCTTCTTCTTCAGGTCCTATCAAGCCTGTTCTTGAACATTTATTTATCAAATGCCTAGCCATACAACCAGTCCTTAATCTTTTATCCGTATTATTGAATCGTCTGTTCCAATCCCTACTATTGACTTTTGATTTATACTGGTCCCTTGTCTCGTGCGCAGGTGGTCGTAGCAGGGAGGCAGTGCGCCCCGCCAATTTTGTGATCATTAGTTGCAAGTGTGTCATAATTATACTTTGTTTTGTACGAATACTTTTTCCAATCCTGTTATTATTTGGCAGCATCGGTTAAAATGCAGAATTTTGTATGAATTTCATTATTATCATTTGTGCCACAATATTGATGCTTTTCTTAAAACGTGGTCACACAATAATACTATGTTCCTTTTCGATGACTGCTCATTGATTTGGTTGTTTTAGATTTGCATCTACCTTATGTAGGTGTGTTTGGTTTCATGATGTATTGATTTAAAATTGTTTACTTTAATAACAATGTTTATCCTTGTATAACCATTGTAAACAAACATTATTGTTGTATTATGTACTATTCTTCTATTGTAAACCTCTGACTTTGATTTATAGTTTGTAAATAAAGATATCCTTTTGAAAAGTCAAAAAAGTCTTCTTCTTCTTCTTCGTCTTCTTCTTCTTCTTCTTCTTCTTCTTCTTCTTCTTCTTCTTCTTCTTCTTCTTCTTCTTCTTCTTCTTCTTCTTCTTCTTCTTCTTCTTCTTCTTCTTCTTCTTCTTCTTCTTCTTCTTCTTCTTCTTCTTCTTCTTCTTCTTCTTCTTCTTCTTCTTCTTCTTCTTCTTCTTCTTCAAAGTTAAACCAAATTTCCTTTCATACTAATCACATGTGTTGTGCAGGTCCTATCAAGCTTGTTCTTTTACTCTCTACCCAAGTAGAAATATAATTAGTTTTCATCGTTTCAGTAAACATAAATCAACATTTGTTATTCTGAAAACACAGGTCAGCCCAAAATATCTGATCTCCACAATCTCCGGGAAGGCCTTACACAAAATATAACCTGCTCAGCTATTGGGATTCCCGATTATGAAGAGCCAGTCATCTACTGGGACCTGAAAGGGCAGGATATTTCGTCTAATGCATCGGATGTATCGGGAGGCGAGATCCTCCACAGGGCTTGGTCAATGTCACCAGTATACTGCATTTGTATCCGTCCTATCGTGATCACAAAGCTTTACTTCGATGTGAATTGCGAATGAAATCCGCAGGGACTAAGGAGACCCATGAGCGACTTAATATTTCATGTGAGTTCCGCTTATCATATTATTTTTAAAGAAAATAATACACTGAAAATTCATTTTGTTCAGAATGTATTTTTGTCAATCAGTTATATCATATTGTTTATGCCTAATTATAAGCCATCATAGTATTATATTTCCGGTTCGTGACTTATGAAAGTTTTAAAAGAGTCGTGATTGTAATTGTATTTGTATAATGTAAATTCACAGAGAACTGTGTACATCAAATATGCTACAATTTATTGCGATTACACTTAACCTGTTTATTAATGTAAAATAAAGGGCTATTGACTTCTCTCAACAAAACAAAAATCTCTTTATATTTTAAATAGACGCCCCAAAAGATGCCCACATCACACAGGCTTCACAAGAAACCATGGTAACAGTTTCAACAGGACGCCTGATCAATGTTACCCTAGTCTGTAAGTGGAAGGGCAATCCACGCGGTGAATGTACATGGCTATTAAGGGGCAAACCACTAGACGGAAACGATAGAATACTCATAACTGACTCAAACGAAACCATAGTTACGGCTGACCCAACAAATGATCAAACATTCACCATGGCTACATATGATGCAGATATTAATGAAGGCAGTAGCTCTCTAACAATCCTTAACGTGGAACCATCTGACTATGGTGGCTACCAATGCAACGTCACTTCATATCTTGGGAACGATGTGGCCTATTACAACTTGACTTCGCTCTGTAAGTTGTATACATGTTGTAAGTACGGATAGGTCCAGTTGCTGATTAAGGGATGCCTGTAAAGTGTCTAACTCCACGAAAATTATTTGGAGCTTCCTCGTTTCTCTTCTACCATGTTGTTTATCTTATGGTAAGAGAAGAATAAAATAGGGTTATTTTTTTCAAATGCCCCTTTAGTATGACGATATCTACCATTCAGCTCAAGAGCGTTAATGAACGGTCATAAACCTCATCAGCGTCATACAGTAATTCGTTGTAAAAGCTGACGCATATTTTCGCTTTTTTTAACCAGGAAAGCACTGTCCTTTTTCAATGAAACTTTCACACATTATTCGGACATATCTTACAATGATTTTGCTACAGAATTGAACTATCAAATGTAAGTTTGGGCAATATCTGACACTTTACAGGTGCACCTTTAAAGTATAAAAGCACTTTTAAGATAACATAATTTGTATTAGTATACATATGGGCATTTCCACGCGAACGTGGACATGAACTGAAAAAAAAAACAATCGGCTCTATTTCAAATCCTATTTATTTGTTCTGGATTATTTTTTCTAACAACATGATCCTATAATTATATCTTTCAGTTCACGGGATTTTTTGTATTCTCAGGCATTTCCTTATAGGAGAAACAGAAACCATACACGAAACTCCACACATGGGACTACCCTGTGCAAATTTCTGGAAAATCTTCATATGTTCTATATTTTCTGGTATTTTTATTATTGAAGGCACTAAATTGGATGACTGATAATCACAGTACTTTTTCAGATTAAAATTTCAGTCTTTCGAGTGCTCTAAAGTATATTTTTTAATGAATCAAAACCTCCGGACAAACTGTAACGTGAGTTACCGTAACGCGAGTTACCAATGTTTCTGCATCCTATAATTTATTCCCAAATTGTTTGGAAATTTTGTCGATACTAACTCATAGGACACATGCAAATGTCAAATTAGCACATAAAATATTTGACCAGGATTAACATTTAGATGGTGATTTTCACGTTTTAGGGGTTACTGAATTTTGTCCATGTCTTTTTTTTTGTAACGCGAGTTACCAAACAGGATTCTTCCGCAAAGGCTCTATAAAGGTAGATCTTACTTTTTGTGTTGTCTAGTTAGTGCACATCTACTTAATCCTTGGTGATCAGCCTACATTTCCATAAAAAAATGGAGTTACAGCACATTGAAGTAGTCAATGTAACATAAAGTGTAACGCGAGTTATCGTGGAAATGCCCACATACATTCGTGGAATTCCAGCAATTCATTATGATTCAGTTAAGATGAATATGAAAAAAACCTAATAATTCATTTATTGCAATTATTTGTTTCAGTTTGCTGCATTTTAAAAGTGTCGTATGTCCCACAATTCATTCGGTGTATTCATATATGTGGCTGTATTATATTAATTCTGCTGTATTATGTTATTATTATTTTGTCATATATTTTGTGTAGTGCTAAATATCACGATGTTGCAATGTAAATTATAAGTAAAATGTTATAAAGAATAAAGACAAATTCCTTCATTTAATTATCTTTAAACATTTCAGATCCTCCGCCCACACCTGTCAATTTCTCCGTCATCCCATCTTTGACAACATCTTCGTCACTTCATGTTGCCTGGCAACGAAGTCAGGGCGTCAACGAAAATGATAGTTACATTATACAATACTGTAATATTGATGTAAATGAGACAGACGCATGTGCTACTTTAACTGGAGAATTTGGTAAAAATGCAACAATAGATGACCTCTCTGCATTTACTTGGTATTATCTGAGTATTTTGTCCACGAATGATCCTGGAAATAGCAGCGAGGTCAATAATATTGCCTCAACTGCACGTGAGTATAAGTATCTTAACACTGATCTTTCCTTGTTTATAACATTATCACCTATTTACACTATTGGCTCCATTAATCGGAAACTAGAATGGCCAATTACCATGCACTGTCATACAGATGTCAGTTGTATATTATACACGAACATACTCTCTGAATAATAGGGGAAGGCTCTTTTCATATGTCCATTGGCATATATTCACAAAATTTTGACAGTATTTCTCCATTTTAATTGATAGTTCTATATAATGCAAACGCAGTAAATTAATAAAAGTATATCCTTCCCCAAACCAAATAAACAAATTGCTTGGTTCGAGCTTACTTCTCTGATTAAATGTATACCTCTTTCAGCCATAGCTGTATAACTATAAAGAATATAATTATAAGAAGAGAGAAAAAAAGTAGGTTCAATACTAAATATAAAAACACACATACCAACTAATTGACCACAGTCACTACCAACACTCGTGTAATACGTGATAGTCTTCTCCTCCCAGTAGTTTCCGACGTTGATACGCGAGGCCATGTCAACGTGAAAAGGTACCGTTGTGAGCGTACAGATTGTCCGACGGATAGAGTGTCCGAGCTGCCATTCGCGTTATGTATAGAGACATTCGTTGTCATGCATTACAACATACCAAGGAGGCATAAGAAAGTACCTCCTTGGACATACATACTTTATTTAGGTATGTACATAACTGTGCATGTGCACACACACATAATATACCATCACCCACGTTGTGTGGGTGTGTGTGCATATGCACAGTACAGGTCTATAGAAAGTGCGTATGTGTGTATCGTAATGCATGACAACTTATATCTCGGTACATTAACCGAACGTCAGCTTGACCACTCTGTCCGTCGGACAGTCTGAACGCTCACACCGGAATCAACACTTGACAGATCGCATATATTTTTCGGTGATGTGCTTTTTAAAATATATTTGGAGAACTGGAAACTCTTCTTGTGTACGACTACGTCACTATTATAAAGACAATGTGATGCCTGTAAAGCATCCATTCTTCCTAGACCTTAGCTCTTGTATTTTCGAAACTAGTACCGAGTGGTTAGAGTGAAATTACTATGTTTATTACACTTGCCTGGGAGATATGTAATATCCATCAACCCAATGATGGTGTTGCTAGTATGTTTCAACCAAAATGTGACTATTATTTTTAGTCGAGAAGTGGAGAATTGTTTCAATTGCAGTATTTGGAATTGAATACTTGATTTCAGCTATATTATTTTCCTTTTTGATCATCGTAAATAAAAAATACTAATATTATTCAGAATATGCCAATAAATTGCAACTGACCAACATATAATTCAGTTTAGCTAATGAGTGAGTATACAGGTAAAACATGACTGTTGCAAATTATGTTAAGACTTCCTTGTTTTCTATCTACACTATCTAGCACTTTCGCCGGCCAATTATGGTGAGTGAAGAGTCATGTTTCATTTTCGTTACCCTTTCACGTACACTTTTAAGTACATTTCAAAACATAAACCACTTCTTGCACGCAAGGTTTAACAAGTTAGTGTAGAGTTAAAGGTAATATTTAGCTATTGATATTTTAAACAAATGTCAAGACATATTATTGTAAATACCAACTATGTTTAATGGCAATAGCTATCTCGAATAAACCCCAAAACAACAACACAGGTGTGAACATTCTAAATAAATAAATTTATTCTCATGCCCCCCCCCCCCTCCCCCCCCCCCCCCCCCAACAAAAAAAGGCGGACCACACTACGTCATTTCCTGGTATTAATTGCGGGGGACACGATTTTGAATGAAAACATTACCTGGAACATTTGATATTTTAATTTGTTTTGTTATATCATTTTCGCTGATATCTAGCCAGAAATAGTGAGTTTGCCACGCCTCTTCGACATATTATTTTGCACGCATAGCCAGTGTAACATTTACTATTCGTCTATCTTGCCTTAAATACATTTACATATTATTAATTTTCCAATTAATAAATGTGTAATAAGAGCGAAGAATCATGGTCTACAAATATCGATTTGTCCATTATTAATGGTACTGAAAATAAATAAATTGACATAAGTTAGCTCTACCCAGTACCAATCAGCCAAACAGCCAGCATGCAGTTTGCCTTTAAAAGGATCAAGTAACTTGGCTGACAAGTGAAAAAAGTGATAAGTGATTAATAAAATGTGTATTGATGTGATCTGATATGTCCCCAAGTAATAATGTGTAAAAAGTTCACGTTAAATGGATGTTTTTGGCTGAAATGCAAATTTATATTCACTCACTCATTGCACTTACTTTGTACACGGCTTAAATTATCCCGTAGACAGTTTAACATCTGAACACTTTAATCGTAAATATCTTTTGAACGAAATGGAAAAAAAAAAAAAAAAAACGAGACAAAGTATGAGAGAACCACTAGACGTCAAGGTAAGTTTTGAGGATTTGGACAATAAGCCAGTTCGTAATTACAAACTGCGCATGCGCGTAATTACGATCTAGACTTCCGGGTTCTGTGAATGAACCACAGCTCGATCGAAAATGGGCTTAGCAGACGACACTGTGTGTGTGTGTCAATGGACAATTTACTTCCTGGTATGACACCGGACACTTAATGAAGATATTTCTTCATAAATACTAATTTCATGACACTTTCAGTGCTAACTGGGCAAAAAGAACACCATCTGGCTAACATTTCCAACAAATTCGATCATTTCTGTCACATCGTACCTGCAAGAAACTTAATTTTTATGAACATTTTGTAACCGGTACAGCGCGCGCGTACCACACGTTCAAGTCACCGGCTAGCTAACGGCATATAGCTGCTCGTGACGTCCCGCTATTTCGATTGTTGCGACCGCGAACTCGAGAAGCTGGTGCCGCGACGCTTTCAAAGACATCGATTAAAGTCTCAAAAAAAATGAAAAGGGGCTTAAATGTTGACCAAAAGATTTCAACAGACCATCGAGGGATAAGGACAAAGTGCAGTGAGTTATACGAACTAATTTAGTTGAGTTTAAAGACAAATAAAGCGTTGGAAAAAAAGAGAAAAAAATGGGTACGAAAAAAAAAAAAAAAACGTACGAAAGCACATTAGCTGACTTTCAAGTTCCTTTTACGGAGAAAGTCCTTCAACGCAGCAACAGACCACAACTTAATTTCGTCGATAGATATTTCTTGATCTTCATCCGCCATTGTAAAACAGCCAAATCACACACAAGAAACGGAGAAATACAGACAGATCTTGCACTGTAAATGTCACGTTTTCGAGGTCGATTCCACGTTCGCGAAGAAGGATTATGCATTGGCAATCTACACGTGTGCATACTCGCGCGCGGCCGTGCGTTTTTCCTTACTAGCGCTCGCGCGCGCGAGCTAGCTCTGTGTGGTATAGTGACCTATGACCTGTGACGTCTTCCGGGCTCCTTGCTCTAATTACGAACTGGCTTATTTTAAGAATATGTTTTAACTTTTGGTTTGGTTTTAAGTATAATACATACAATCCTACTTCACTTCATAATTTTGTTTTTCAATCATAAATAACATTTCCTTTAATAAATGCAATTGAATTTGAACATTTTTTAACAGAACTTTGATATGAAATATAATACGACAGTTGATGATTTGTTTATTGTTTAGTATTTTCATTAGTATACATTGTTCATTATATTTTTGGAAAAATCTACAATAAAATTCAATATTATGAATTTGTAGGAATGTATTTAACACGAAATGTGTCTTAAGTGTAATATTTGTCGATTACATAAGTTAAACCATATTTGTGTGAAGTATTTGCCTGAACCCCCTCCCCCCCCCCCCCCCCCCCCTGCTCCGCGAAAAAAACAAAAATATATATTGTTTGCACGGCCGTTTATTTTAACTGTTAGTTAATATAATGAAATACAGTTTTGCCAATAATTTATTTGCAGTAATGAACACATTCTGTTAAAGTTACTATACAATATCAAATAGCATTTTCTTGAATTCATTCATCAGGTATAACAGTCTATGTGGACCAGGCCACAGATGAGGTAACGTTATCAACCAATCCCAGCAGTCTTCAAGATCCAGTTCCCGTTGGGGTATGCTTCATCGTCCGCCCATCCGGAGGGGAATTCGCGTGTCCCATCAGTCAGCCAAAAGAGTGCGTTAACGTCGACTCGACTGCAGCGATACTCAACATCAGCGACATCGATTCACTCGAAATTGTGAGCTACGGGAGAGAACTATGCAGTGATCCATACTATCATAAAGGTAACATTTGCGCATGACTTAACACAACATAAACAGGTTATTGTGGCTTACATTAGATATTTCGAAATAAATAGATAATTAAGTAGTCAGCTCTCGGAAATCATGTTTACGGAAACCACACAACTGTATGCAAAGATTGGATGAAAATATGACGTATATTAGTTTTGGTGTTTGCATGATAAAGACATTCGGGAAAATTCCAACATTTCTTGAAAAATGAATGCCTTAACATCTGTTTGCATAACATCACTTCGTACACTTATTGGTATGTTTTCGTTCGGCCATATGCACTTTTATGTCATTCCGGCCCTGCATGTAATACATCACAATATACTCATAAGAACGGTGTTGCAACATGTACGTTTTAGCTAGCTCTCCTTGCCGATGTATGCCTAATCTGTATTACACCAAATCGTTTGCTTATCATATACGCAGTTTTGCTACCTAAACAACGACATAAACCTCCATAATTTATAGACGTGGCTTTTACATCCATATATAACATAATTATGCTAATTATCATTACTTATTAGTAGAACTTAGGCCACCTCAATTTTGTTCATATTTCTGGTTCTATTTCCAGTTAACGTTCAACAACCTAAATCACCGTTTACATCCATCATGTTTATCTCCGCGGTCCTGGTTGGTGGTTCCTTGATAGTGATATTGGTGATAGTCATTGTCATTTACATTGTGGTGCGCGTGGGTAAAGGAACACATAACGATAGTAAGTATTTGGTAATTATGTATAATTGAAACATAAACAGTTATACTGTTACCTTCTACTCCTCATTCTGCTCTTCATCCTCCTTTCTCAATAAACATGATACCACAATGTACATTTAATACGCATATCGATGAACTTCTATACGTGTTCATTATTATTTTATAATGATAACAACCATGTTATGGATGTGTCATTAAAATATGATTGCATACAAATTATAACAATTTTAGTAGGTTTTTTTTCTTCAGAACTTCTCTTCAGAATTCAATATGAAAAGACAATTATTGATATATATCATTCTCTTCATCACTCTTCTCAACTCCCATCCTCTGTTCTAGAGGCGTCATCCTTTCAACCAACCACCCATCTGCCCTTGCTCGCAATGTCGTTAAAGAAATACATTGTTTTTATTTCTGTTTCTTCCTTCAGTCATTACTTACTGCAACAATATAATTGTATCAAATAATTTAATTGTATAATTTAAATAAATGTTTCATATATCCACAACCTCAGAATCGTCACCGGAGCTGACTCAAGTTCAAGAACGTACCAACAGTCTGGTATAAACAGTTAACACTTCTTAAACTGTCATTGTGCACACTAAGAAAAAAAAGGTTCACATGTAGACAAATGCCGCTACAGTAGCAGCACCAGTTTTGGTCAGTTCAGTTGTGGTCAAACTGAATTTTAGTAACCAAAACCTGTACCATTACATAACAAACTGATAACTATAACTCCACCATGCTCGAAATGTATAAACAATTAAAAACGACTAAGTCAAAAGCATGTTTTCATTAAACAATAGCCGAAGATTGCGCTCTCTAAAAACTTATAGGTTTTAACCATTTTTCATACAAACATGACAAAATCGTGCATGTAATTTTATCTTAAAAATAATGATTTACTAGAGATATCATCAACAACTATTTAAAAACGTCTTTTTATTTTTTGGGAAAGAAGTGCAGAAGCATTTTATGTATTTTTTTAAGAGTCAAGATATCGCCTGGCTAAACGATACTTTATAAATGAAATATTTTAAAATAACATTTTACAACTAAATAAGCATTCGAAAGGGAATGATTCTCATTTTACATGTTTTATTCAATGATCTTTAAAATGGAATAAAAACCGACAAAAACCCTTAAAATTGTGTCGGGGGAAGTACCAATACTCAAGTGCACCTTTAAGCATAACATTTTTGCACCCAGAAGCTCGGGTGGGCTCTCTAACGGGTGCACAAGTACACTCTCAGGATGCCACTGCCCCAATTTGGGATGCATCATCGGGTGCTGCTATTGTTATTGTAGGAGCGTTTTACAACCTTATTGTACCGTCATATTAAAATAACATAAATAGGCAACGATTGCTAACCCAACCTACATTTACGTATTTGTAGCCTTGCTTGAAAATAAACTGTGATTTTTTGTTTACAATTTTCTTTCAAGTAATACGTGTAATTCGTTTGAGTAAATACGATAAGCACGTCACCTTTTGATCCTGGTTATGTACACTCTGACATAGTAGGTGTGTGTACAGTGACAATGAAATTATCTAAACAACAATATTGTAGTAATGGCCCAGCGAATAATGCTACATTACATTGTCATTTTGCATGTACTAAGTTATTACAATGAGGTAAAAACATTAAAGGGATAGTGCAGTTTTGGTAAGAATAAGCTTTAGTAATCTAAACCTGCATAATAACATTACAAACTAATAGTTGTAACTCCACCATGCTCGAAAGGTATGGAAAACACAAGGGGGCGCTCTTTAAAAAAGCAGTGATTTCAACTATTTTTCAAACTAAAATATGCTAACATCAAAGACTATTTATAAACCTCTTTTGAACAATTTAGAAAATTGTAAGCAATTTTTTTGTTTAATCATCGAATACATCTTGGCCCCAGATTTATTCCGATTTGATATATTTATTGATATTTCAGGCGTTTCTGAACCGATTTTTATCAAATAAAGTTTATTCTGTCATTGACACTGTATGCTTTTTCAAATTTAGCACACATTTCCTCATTAACTTACAAATCTTTTCATTAACGTGGCCCCTATACCAAAACTCAACTATCCCTTAAACATTTTGTTAACGTGCATATTTTAACGTTTTTTGTGTGCATAGACTCATAATTACGAGGAAGCAACCACACCGTCAGCCCTCGTCCCGATGTCCAGATACTCGGGGACCAGTGAAACAACCTATGACGACAACGCCTATGAGTCGATTCCGGAGCGCAAAGGCTCTCTCTCCGAAGATGCAGGCAACCTAAATCAGCTTGGAACCGACGCCAACGGCTACGCCCCGGTTCCCGACCCATTATCCACAAAATCAGTCTTCTCCTGGCACGCCCACGGAGAAAAGGGGGCGACTGATGAATATGGATACATGGTTCCGACTGGACATATTACCACGGCAAATAAGAAGCTGAAGCATGCGAGCAACGACATAAATTCACCACTTGAAACTGACACAAACGGTTACGCCCCGGTTCCTGACCCTCTAGCGCAACCACTAGTTGTCTCCAGGCAAGCCATGGGGACAAGGGAGATTATTGATGAACATGGATACATGGTGCCGACTGCAAATATCTCCACAGGAAAGTAGGAACTAATATATTTGTAACTTAAATTAAATCAACAATACATCGTTCACATGATTGAATGATGACTTAGGCTACCCTTCCCGGAAAACCATGAGGTATCAATGGTAGCCTATTGGTTGAGACTCGTCAACCAGCTGTATCTTTGTCTCCGAAATGTCGATATGATGATGTTAACACGAACGCACTTCAGCATACGTTCATGAAAGCATGGGAGGTTAAGGGACATAACAAGCCTAACTTAAGAATAGATGAAGGTCATAATTTGTTTAGGCTGTGGTCACACGATGCTTGCGATCACCTGCAACAGCCTACAACAAGACAATATAAGTTATGAAGGGTAGATCATGTCCAAAGTAACCACACATCACAATTGAATGCGAGCGAAAAGCCACATTCGATTCGGTCAAATAACCTTTGCACTTATAGCCTGTGCGGTCAAGCTGTGAAGGATTTATTTTGTAACGCTGCAGTACGGAGATGCAGTGAAAATGTTATGTACAACAGGGTTGTGCTTTCATATGCACAATCGACCCATTGCAGCTCATTGCAACCCATCGCAAGCACTGTGTGACCACAGATTTAGAGGCTTGTCTAGACCAGGTAAAATGAAAAGTCTTCCTTTATTGTGAAACCACCAGATTATACGCACGTCGAGGAACAGGTGTCGATAACATTGACAAGTATTATGGGTGTTTCCACCACACCATACACAAACTTAAATAGCGGTGGAGGATTTTATCTGTACAATAAATGCTAAAAAAGTGTCCTCTTATAAATAGTATGTGTGTTTACATGAGTAAGGAACTTGACAAGCGTAGATATATAGGGAATCATATCGAATTCGGGTAAAACATATATATTGGGCAAAATCATGTCATATTTGGCCACTGCATTTATCTTATATTCTAGCAAACTAATTCCATATTCGGGTGAATCATGTAATTTTAAAGCATAGATGAAGGAACACATTTCGTTGTATGCACGTGTCTATGTATATATTAATAACAGTTTGGACACTGGCATATATCTATATAGGAATGCATATCGAATTTGGGAAAACCATATCAAATTTGGGCAAATTCATGTCATATTCTTGCAAACTTATGTCACAATCTAGTAAAACCATTTCATTTGAAAGCAATATAATCTAATCTCATTTTCGGGCATTAAAGAGATGAATACCTTTCTTTGTACGTACGTATGTACGTAGGTATGTTACTATCATTTTTGCACTGACGTGGTTCTATAGGGGGATACATTTCGAATTTAGGCAAACAATATCATATTATATGGGCAAAAATATGTCATATTCGTAAAATTCATATCGTATTCTGGCAAACCCATCATACATTTGAGCAAAAACATACAATTTTAGGGCAATGAAGACCTTCTTTGTTGCTTAGCAGGTAAAAACGAGAAGGATTATATTCGGGGAAAAGACATAAGCACTCTTAAACAATATTGACCCATACGCTCATGTCAGCACTTATGAATTTGCATGATACGTGACAGAAACCACAGATTGTAAACTGGTGTGATTTAAACTGAATATCAATAAAAAGGTCCAAATACCAATTGTACATAATTATATGGTGTTCATATTAATGAGAAGCTAGAGTGGGTCCAAATACCAATTGTACATAATTATATGGTGTTCATATTAATGAGAAGCTAGACTGGGATGACCACCGGAATAGTATAATGACTCCGATTTCTCGGAGTATCGGGATTTTATATAGAGTAAGATATCTTGTGTCTGACAGAATATTATTAATGATTTATAATTCCTTGATTTTGCCTTATATTTTGTATTGTAATATTCTGTGGGCTGTGTCAAAGAGTGTAACGGATGACATTCACTTGTTACAGAAAAAGGCTTTAAAGGGATCTAGTAACTTTGTTGACATGTGCAAAAAGTGATGAATGGTTGATGCAATGTATATTGTTGTTATCTCATATGTCAACAGGGTATTGTGTGAAAATTTCAAATCAAATGGACATTGCATGGCCAAGTAATGAACGAAAATGCAAAGTGATATTCACTAACTCACTGCACTCACTTTGTACACGATAAGAAAAACTCCACCGGAGTTTTTCTTATCTGAATACTTCGATCGTACATATCTTTGTAACGAAAGGGAAATTTGAAAAACCGAAAGCTGTCCCATGATTTTATTGTTAATACGAATACAACAAGGTATGAGGGAACCGCTATAATTAAAATTTTATTTTGAGGATTCGGACAATGTTACTAAGTCCCTTTAAGAATTTGTGCTGGAGTTGGTTATCGTGAGCACACAGATCCGTTGTTTGTTAGATTTAAATGTCTTAAAGTCGGTGAAATTAATTTTCTTCAAACATCTTTATTCATGTATCGTTATAATAATAGCATTTTGCCTGCCTCGTTTACTTCTATGTTTTTGAAAAACAATGCAATTCACTCTTATTCGACAAGACAAGCAGCAAACTTGCATTTGTTTAATCCACGTACAGTACTGGCACATAAATCAGTGAGACATACTGGTCCAGACGTTTGGAATTCTTTGTTAATTGAAACACGTAATTTGCCTACAATTTACTCTTTTAAAAATGCAGTCAAACGCATGCTCATTGCAAACGTTTTTGTGTAAGATATTTTGTTCAATCAGTTGGTTTGTTAATTCCTACGATAACATGTATTGTAGTATTCTATATATAATTGTATGTGTAATTCGGGATAACATGTCACTGTTAAGTAATTACATAAGGCATATTCACACCTGTCTCCCCCTCTCTCAACTCTCCCCCACTTTTTCTTTTCTCTCTCTGTTTCCCGTATTTCTCTTCTAGTATGAACTGTACCTTTCTATCATGCCTGCTACATTTCTTCCTGCTCTAGAACATACTGTAGAGACTTAACTATCATCTTTCTCTTTACTTGTAAATAATGTTTTATATTTGTTTTGTATTACTTTTTTTTCTTGTATGTATTAATTTATGTTTATCTATGTTTTAAGAATATGTAAAACTTGTAAAATCTTAGGTATGGCATCACTTCAAGCTTCTAGTTTATATTGCCGACCTCTGTGTGTTTCTATTTCAATGTTATGACAGTTTATTCTTATGTACGAAATTGTTTACTGTGAGACATGCAGGAATAAATAAATAAATAAAATAATAAAAATAAAGTACTGTAATATTTATTTAAATAAATCCGAATGTTACAAAAACAAGAGATTCGTATAATGAAGCGTCCACTTCCAGACCCCGTTGCATAAATAATAACATGCAATTGATTGTGAGTCAGATAATTTGCGGGTTTTAACCAGTCCGATTTGCGCATTTAGAACACATGATGTGTCTTACAATTAGTTGTAACTTAATATCATTGTATATCTTTCTGCAACGGGACCCTAGACTCACAATTAGTATAATAATTATGGTTGTTTAATTATTTATCATTACGAATTTATTGATTGATCTATGTAAATTGTTGATTTATTATGTACTACTTGTTATGATTGTATGTATTATGTTAATTTTCTCTCTTTTATTACATTATTCCTTAAATCTGTTAATGAATGAATTCTTGAATTATTTTGTTCACAGCCCTGACGAAAAACGGCTCTTAGCTGAAAGCGGGCATATTCCCAATTGTATACACTGTGATTAAATAAAGTAAACAAACAAACCTAGGTACATGGCATAGTTATTTTTTATAATAATTAGCCTTCTGACATTGGCACGCTGAACACAACATTTGTTAAACATGTAAACATTACAGGGGTATTCAACAAGTAAGTAATAAATTAAACATACATAATTATACTAATAGTTTTTCTATAGAGAACGGTCAACATGAAACTACAGCATCAATATATTCAAAATGACATTTGCATACAATAACATCTGCAAAGCGAATTAGAATGCGAATGCTAAATGCAGAGTTTTATCAGCATTTACGTAAATTATCTTCTCTCGTATCTGTAATATATAATGAGGTGAACATGTTATCGTTTAACACGACAACCAACATCCGTACGGTAACTCATTTAGTTTTCAACATTTTCAAAAATTCCTCACAAACAATACAAAATAAAAACAAACTCGGAGACATTACACATAATGCAGTACATAACGTTTATGTTGTTTATTTATTCAATGATATAGGAGAGAAAGTCCGTCTCAAAAAGTAATGATAGTAAAGGCTATAAAAAAAAACATGGTCGGGTGTCAATTAGCCTTCGCGCCATTGGCAGCATATTGCTAGTATGCTCCTCAGGGAGTTGAGAATGTATGCAATATCATTGTGTGAGTTTGAACTGTACCTGATGACCATGGGTAATAATACTTGCGCTTAGAAACCCTGTATTAAGCGCGTTATAAATGCAAGTTATTATTAGTATTATTATTTGTATACAGGATGAATGCATAGTAATCAATATCTATTTTCCAGTTTAGTTTCTATGACATAATTGATGAGACAGTCTTGGAAGCTAAACTGATTTTCACAATTGAGTAATATAGTTTCATAATACAGAAAGGACACTAAATCAATATTATATTTAAACACCAAGTGACACTTTGTCATAAATCATGCATGAATAATGCATTCGGGATTACACGCGATTTGTGAAAATACTATTCATTATCAATGCTCATGCTTGATCATAACATAAGTATTCACTTACGTACTGTGTGGATGTGGTGTGGCAAGATTGGTAGAGCGTTCGCTTTCCAAGCGGGAAATCCCGAGTTCGAACCCGTAGTATGCCCATCTAGTGGGGCAGATAAGTGTTAAACATCAAGGAAATTGTGCAAATAGTCATACAAGCATGCAAATTTGCATGTACATTACCTTTAGGTCACTTTTTCAGAAAAAAAATGTGGCCACGCAAAATTCCAACATGGCGGCCATTTTCCAAGATGGCGGCCAAAAAGCTACTTTTTGTCATAAAAAGAGAAATAATCAGTAGATTTGAATGCTCTTGGAGTCGATTCCAATTATATATGGTATGCAGAAACCCCATGTGCTACATGTAGTAACTATCCAGTGATGTATCTACTGTTAAAATCCAATATGGCGGCCATTTTCCAAGATGGCCGCCCAAAAAGCTACTTTTTGTCATAAAAAGAGAAATAATCAGTAGATTTTATTGATCTTGGAGTCGATTTCAATTATATATGGTATGCAGAAACCCCATGTGCTACATTTAGTAACTATCCAGTGATGTATATACTGTTAAAATCCAATATGGCGGCCATTTTCCAAGATGGCCGCCCAAAAAGCTACTTTTTGTCATAAAAAGAAAAATAATCTGTAGATTTGAATGATCTTGGAGTCGATTCCAATGATATGTGGTATGCCGAAACCACATGTGCTACATGTAGGTATCTAGTGGCGTATCTACACCGATAACAATGCTACGTTGGCCCATCGTTGGCCCAATGTAGGCGGTCATGTTGGGCCAACGTCAAAACGTGACGTCTAGCCCACGTCATTCTTGCCGCTGGGCCCTCGTTGGCCCAACCCCCATACGCCAACGTCAATTGCCAATGTTGAGCCAACGTTTGCCCAACCATTTATTTTGCTATTTCTGACGTCAAGCCAACATTGAGCCGACTAAACCCCAACGTTAATACGACTATATAAGTCAATGTCGGGCCAACGTTAAAACGTGACGTTTGGCCCACGTCATTCTTGCCGCTGGGCCCTTGTTGGCCCAACCCCCATAAGCCAACGTCTTGCTACGATGTTGAGCCAACGTTTGCCAAACCTTTTATTTTGCTATTTATTACGTCAAGCCAACATTGAGCCGACTAAACACCAACGTTGATACGACTATATAAGTCAATGTCGGGCCAACGTAAAAACGTGACGTTCGGCCCACGTCATTCTTGCCGCTGGGCCCTCGTTGGCCCAACCCCACAAGCCAACGTCGTACAAGTGTTGGGCCAACGTTTTCCCAACCCTTGCCCAACCTTTCAGTTGGCTACTTCTGACATCGTGCCAACGTTTAGCCAACCTTGAGCCAACATTGAGCCAACCTTTAGCCAACAATACGAACACTTAAAAAAAAAAAAAGATTGATAGGCTGCTGGATAGTGTTACAAATTCTACCCTACCTTCATGCAAACACTAATCCTACATCCTTATCCTACACCTAATGCTATACCCTATCATTCTATCCTATCCTATCCTATCGTCTTAACAACATACTATGCAATCGACCTAGTATATATATACCTATACATACTATGTACATTTGTTAATGGTTAGTAATTGCCGAGAGTAGATTGAGAGTAGATTCTAAAATAATCAGCCTTTGAATCATATTCATAACACTATATTCAGGTTTCATTTATAGTTTTATAAATTATATAGAAAAACAAGGACATGATAACACTGTTTTCAATACAAATAATAGCAAAAATAGCAATTTTTCTGTTCACTATATGATCGTTTATAATCGATCATGAACCCCGATAGCAATTCTGCGTTGGCCCAACGTCAGCCCAACGTCGGCCCACTTACGACGCATTGGGATCGATTGCGGAACCAACCTTTACCGATCATAAATTACTAATTAATAGATGTATCAAAGTGAATAAAGAGGGGACTGTGCAAAGGGGCTTTGCACTCCCAATATTTTTGTAATAACATTTAATTTAATTGTATTAATTTACCAAATCAACAAAATCATATAATGTACAATATTTCACAATTTCCCGTCATTTATTACAAAGGACAGACATTGCATAGTATGTTAGTCAAAACTAGCCCTTGAACAACACTATAAGCAATACAAGTATATACTGTACATTATATTATCGATAATATTACAACAATCCAAAATGTTCCAAAAAGGTTTTCATACATTGTTGGTAGAACATAATTAAATTATATTTTAATTATTGTACAGTTTACGAAAACCATATCGTGACATCGTACATTTTAAGTCGCATGGAGGTTCATCTAAAATTACTGCCCCAATGTATGAAATGGACTGTTTCCCTATATCTTTCTTGATTTAGCTATCTTGCATTTTGTTAATCAATTTTTCCCGTGAAATATATAGCAGTGGTTCAATCTTTTTTTCGTAATATTCGTATCTAAACCCCTCAAAAAAAGTTCGGAAACTCAAGTTTCATCGATCATATCTCTCGTATTTTTTAATAAGAATACTCGAAATCGGTGTCACAATAAAGCCTCATTAAATACCTTTCAAACGATGCATTATGTGTAGTGATTATGCAATTGGGGCGATTGCAGTAGCCCAGAGAATAGGGGGAGGCAGGAAGTGAAATCTCGCAAAATGGCCCCAATGCATTCAATTTACGAGTGCAAGACTGTGTTGACCAGTTTTCTAAAGGTTAACATTCTATTGAATGCTGCAACCCTTTCCATTCATCAAAATTGTTGAATTTGATACCATTTTAATGGAAATTATCTCTTCCTTACGATGGCATATTAATCGTAAGGATTATGCAAATGGGGTGTGTGCAGCGAACCGGAATATGGAGATGGGTCGAGTGTGAAATCAGACAAAAAGATATGGAGTTGACAAAAAATCAGAGCGTTGCATTTTTTTCGAGCTTTTGGGAGGATTTTTTAGCATTTCAAATAAAATATTCATGATCAAATATGATATCAACGGAAAGCCCAACAACTCTTCTGTATGAAAATGTGACATTTATAATGATTTTTGTAAAGGGCGGCTGCAGCGAGATGAATGTGGGGGAGCCTCAGAGGTGACCCATTTCAAAACGCTCTGATTTGGTGTCGGTATCTGTATACTATTGTGTAGAGGATGTAATGCGACTTGAATGAGTTGGCCATCAATGAGAGGAATTCAATTGAAAACGCATGCATAGTGCCTTGAAATCAGAGCGTTTCAAAATGGGTCACTTTTGAGACTCCCTCCCATTCATCTCCCTGCAGCCGCCCTTTACAAAAATCCTTATAAATTTCACATTTTCATACAGAAGAGTTGTTGGGCTTTCCGTTGATATCATATTTGATCATGAATATTTTATTTGAAATGCTAAAAAATCCTCCCAAAAGCTCGAAAAAAATGCAACGCTCTGATTTTTTGTCAACTCCATATCTTTTTGTCTGATTTTACACTCGACCCATCTCCATATTCCGGTTCGCTGCACACACTCCATTTGCATAATCCTTACGATTAATATGCCATCGTAATGAAGAGATAATTTCCATTAAAATGGTATCCAATTCAACAATTTTGATGAATGGAAAGGGTGGCAGTATTCAATAGAATGTTAACCTTAAGAAAACTGATCAACACAGTCATGCACTCGTAAATTGAATGCATTGGGGCCATTTTGCGAGATTTCACTTCCTGCCTCGCCCTATTCTCTGGGCTACTGCAATCGCCCCAATTGCATAATCACTACACATAATGCACCGTTTGAAAGGTATATAATGAGGCTTTATTGTGACACCGATTTCGAGTATTCTTATTTAAAAAATACGAGAGATATGATCGATCAAACTTGAGTTTCCGAACTTTTTTTGAGGGGTTTATATTACTACAAATGAAGTACAATCCACTTCATCAATGATGTTTTCGTTAAAAGGATAGTTGAGTTTTGGTAAAGAGTTTTATTAACTAAAACCTGCATCATTACATTACAAACTGACAGTTATAACTTACTCCACCATGCTCCAAAGGAATAACACAACAAATTACAAATGACTAAGTAAAAAGCATGTTCCCATTAAAAAAGAGACGTTAAAACTCAAAAGGACGCTTTTTAAAAACCTATTGGTTTTAACCTTTACGAATAAAATGTTGTGCATGTCATGATTTGTTGAAATAGTGATTAGATAGAGAGATAATCAACAATTATTTAAAAACATCTTTAATAGTACCTTTTTAAAAAGGAGAAGCAATTTTTTAATTTGTTAGCGGCCGGTTCAAAGTTATATTTTGTGTTCCCTACAATTTTTAAAATGTTATGTTAATGGATATCTCAGGCATTTCTGAACCAATTTTGATCAAATTAAGTTTATTCTGTCATTACAATTGTATGCTCTTTCAAATTTGACACTCCGTTTTTGATTATCTCACACAAATATTGTGTGTCGGGCCCTCTATACCAAAACTCAACTCAACTATCCTTTAATACGAATCCTTGATACCAACAAACTATTTTGTCGGTAACGATTTCTATAATTATAAAAAGCATGAATTTGGTCTAATATATTTTCTTTACACCTATATGAAATGCGTCAATATTTGACCTCATTACATTTAAATCTATGTGTAAATCCTCTCTAAAAAGTGCGAAACCGGCTAGAATCCCAAATGGAAATAATAAAGTAGGTTTGGAAATCGTTTTTTATAAATGAGGAAAACGCTGGTTCCACTACTGTACAGATCATTTTGAAACCCCACATGTAATCGGTAATCGAGAAGAAAAAACATAAGTTATAGTGATATCGGATAAATACCCCTTGACCACGGCACCGAGTGGGATGACTGTGTGCAAAGTCTATGCGAATGTCATGAACTTGTAGGGAAAAGTGTTGTTAGTCCTTTGCGAAATCTAAGAAGATTCTGTTTGTAACACTTCCAGCATTTTGTCACTGATCCGTACACAGTTGATGAATTAAATTGATCAATGCTATAAACTTCGCATTAATCAGCCTGCTCTAAAACCATACTGGTGTAGTGGTGTTCATAAAATAATAACATAACTTGAACCGTAAACAAAATTGTAGACGTGGTGTGGCAAAATGTTCGCGTTCTCGTTTGTCCTTAATTAAGCAAGACAATTAATCCAATATTGCTGCGCTCTACCAATTTACCCTGTAGGAGTGGAACGTCTATGTAATTGTACTTAATTGTATATCGTGGCCTGCCCCCTTTCGACCAGCATGCCTTGCTCCCAAGGGATCAGAAAGTGTGGATTGATTGGTAGTGTGTCCGGTGACCCCCCGATGACCAGGGTAATAATATCATTATATTAGGCGCTATATAAATCAAAACATTATTATTATCTTATTTTTATTTTCATTACATAATTTCATCAAACGATTATTTGGCTGCACATTCGTGAATGCTACCCAACTAACAATTGAACGTTTTCTGAACGTTCTAAACAGGTTCAAAGTTGGTTATTTGGACGCTATGTGAAAACGTTTTTAAAACGTGTATTTGTGGAAGGTTGAAAACGTTTTTAGAACTTTCCAAATGAACGTTTATAAATTGTTGTTTAAACGTTAGAAAAAAAACAATAAAAAACCTTGACATGTATTTGATTTCAAGTGCAAGTACCAGCAGAAAACCTGTCGGACGCTGGAGACGTTTTAAGAACGTTTTTTAAACGTTGATTAAAGACGAAGACCTACGTGACCTAATAAAAAAACGTTTTGTAAACGTTGTGTAAACGTTGATTAAAGACGAAGACCTACGTGACCTAATAAAAACGTTTTGTAAACGTTTTGTGTTTGCTGGGTAGTGCCCGTAATTAATGTAAATCTTAGGCGTATATGCACTTATTCGGAATTTGAAAGACCGATTCCAACGATGGCTTGCCTACCATCGAAATGTGATTGTTTGATAAATGTTGGTTTGATGTCAGCTAGCCAATCAATATCCAACGCCATTCATTGACCCAATTACCAAGTAGGCGAAACGTTGGCTTAACGTTGGCTTGCCTAGTGTCGAAATGTGATTGTTTTGTAAAACGTTGGTCTGACGTCAATTAGCCAACCAATTTCCAACGCCACTCATTGACCAAATGTTGTAGTAGGTGAAGCGGTGGCCCAGCGTTGGCTTGCCTACTGTCGATATGTGGTTGTTTGTCAAATGTTGGTTTGACGTCAACTAGCGAACCAATTTCCAACGCCACTCATTGACCAAATGTTGTAGTAGGCGAAACGTTGGCCTAACGCTTGCTTGCCTACCGTCGAAATGTGGTTGTGTGTTAAAGGTTGGTTTGACGTCAGCTAGCCAACCAATATCCAACGCCGCTCATTGACCGAATAGTGTAGTAGGCGAAACGTTGCCCTAGCGTTGGCTTGCCTACCGTCGAAATGTGACTGTTTGGTTTGATGTCAGCTAGCCAATCAATATCCAACGCCATTCATTGACCCAATTACCAAGTAGGCAAAACGTTGGCTTAACTTTGGCTTGCCTAGTGTCGAAATGTGATTGTTTTGTAAAACGTTGGTCTGACGTCAATTAGCCAATCAATTTCCAACGCCACTCATTGACCAAATGTTGTAGTAGGAGAAGCGGTGGCCCAACGTTGGCTTGCCTACTGTCGAAATGTGGTTGTTTGTCAAATGTTGGTTTGACGTCAACTAGCCAACCAATATCCAACGTCGCTCATTGACCGAATGTTGTAGTAGGCGAAACGTTGGCCTAACGTTGGCTTGCCTACCGTCGAAATGTGGTTGCTTGTCAAATGTTGGTTTGACGTCAGCTAGCGAACCAATATCCAACGCCGTTCATTGACCGAATGTTGTAGTAGGCGAAACGTTGGCCTAACGTTGGCTTGCCTACCGTCGAAATGTGGTTGCTTGTCAAATGTTGGTTTGACGTCAACTAGCCAACCAATATCGAACGCCGCTCATTGACCAAATATTGTAGTAGGCGAAAGCGTTGGCTTGCCTACCGTCGAAATGTGATTGTTTGTTAAATGTTGGTTTGACGTCAGCTAGCCAACCAATATCCAACGTCGCTCATTGACCGAATGTTGTAGTAGGCGAAACGTTGGCCTAACGTTGGCTTGCCCACCGTCGAAATGTGGTTGCTTGTCAAATGTTGGTTTGACGTCAGCTAGCGAACCAATATCCAACGCCGTTCATTGACCGAATGTTGTAGTAGGCGAAACGTTGGCCTAACGTTGGCTTGCCTTCTCTCGAAATGTGGTTGTTTGTTAAATTTTGGTTTGACGTCAGCTAGCCAACCAATATCGAACGCCATTCATTGACGTAATTACGTAGTAGGCGAAACGTTGACTTAACGTTTGCTTGCCTATTGTTGAAATGTGGTTGTATGTCAAACATTGGTCTGACGTCAATTAGCCAACCAATATCCAACGCCACGCATTGGCCGAATGTTGTAGTAGGCGAAATGTTGGCCCAACGTTGGCTTGCCTACCGTCGTAATGTGGTTGTTTGTCAAACGTTGGTTTGACGTCAACTATCCAACCAATATCTTACACCACTCATTGACCGAGTGTTGTAGTCGGCGAAACGTTGGCCCAACGTTGTCTATCCTTCCGTCGAAATGTGGTTGTGTATTAAACGTTGGTCTGACGTTAACAAGCCAACCAATATCCAACGCAAGTCATTGACACAATGTCGTAGTAGGCGAAACGTTGGTATAACGTTGGCTTGCCTACCATCGAAATATAGTTGTTTGCCAAACGTTAGTACGACGTCAACTAGCCAACCAATATCCAACGCCACTCATCGACACAATGTCGTAGTAGGAGAAACGCTGGCCCAACGTTTGTTTTTCGACCATAGAACTAGGATTGTTCGTCCAACTATCAGCCAACGTTGTTTCAACGTACATTTGCCAATCAGTTTGCCAACAGTCAACAGACGACGTTGGTTTAACGTTGTTTTAACGTCAGCTCGCCGACTTCAAAAATGTGGTAGTAAATTTACCTTAGGCCAACGTTGGTTTAACGTTGTTTTGCCAACCGCGACGGTGCCGACTATAGACTACGTTGGGCCAACGTAGCATTGTTATCTGGGACTGTTAAAATCCAATATGGCGGCGATTTTCCGAGATGGCCGCTAAAAATCTATTTTTTGTCATGAGAAGAGAAATAATTTGTTGATTTCATTGATTTTGCAGTCGATATATGCAGACACCTAATGTTCTATATTTTTTAGTCCCTATCCATTGGCGTAGCTATAGTTGAAATCCAATATGGCGGCCATTTCCCTTGATGATTGCTGAAAAAGCTATATTTTTGCATATTCATTGAGTAAGTTGGTCAATTTCAATAAGTCGATTTAGTTCTGAATGATTTGTGGAAACCTAATTTGCTTTCCCAGACCTATTTAATTGTGTAGCTATACTGGAAAATCAAACATGACAACCATCTCCAAGATGGCCGCAATAAATACTTTGTATCATTAAAACACAAAGTCGATTGAAATGATGTTTGCTTTAATGATAGTAAAAGTGTTACATTCAGTAGCTATTGTAAAAATCCACTATGGCGCCCATTTTTCCTAACATGGTTGCCAAAAAGCGATATTTGAGCATAAATATTGACACTGTTGGTCAATCCCAATGTTCTTGGAGTCCATATAAATGTGTATTATAAGTACATCTCAAATTTGCGACATCCGAGCCTATCCAGTTTCCAGTTGCGTAGGTACTGGAAAATCCAAGATGACTACAATAATGTAAAGAATATGGAACGTTTAGGTCTCCTTTAAAGGCAGTGTAGCACATTTGCATCCACCAAACCAGGTCGAAGTTTGTATTAATTAATTTGTTCAAAATCGCTAAATTTTGGTCTTGATCTTGATCTTGATCTCGGACCCTCTGGTCTTGGACCCAACACTGCTGAGTTACCTTAAGCCATACTTTTTTCCGATATTAAATTATTTTATTGAAGAAGTAAGGGTTTAATTGATTTGATATTTCTCACACATTTTATTTAACATCATTTCCCAGCTACATGCACATTTTGAGAAAGATCCGCGGTGTTTACAAATGTGTTTCACAACCTTTAATCTACTAGCTGCATAACCAGAGGATGTCACCCGAAAGAATATCATACAAGCTCTCTGCTAATAAGCGCGTTAGATTGCCTGCTAGTGTCAAATACAATTTATGACTCCAGCAATCCATCTAGTTCGTGGCCTTCTCCGTCTACCTGTGGTCTGTTCCCTGATGTCATATGACTGCAATATGCTTGCATTGCAGGCACGTCATGTTCCATCCTCACAATGTGACCAAACCAACTAAATCTGTGTTCCTATATCATTGTTAAACAGCAAGTTTATTGAGTGTTTTCCAGGATGGAATAGAGATTGAAAGTAAAGGTTTGTTTTGTCAACATACCATCAGAAATAGTCAAGCAGTAAACCAAACAATTATCATCAAAGAGATTGACAGATCTCACTCCGTTGTAACCTCCAGAAAACCATTCTGGAACAAAAGTCAACCGCCCCTTGTTTCAAGCACGGAACTGATATACATTATAGGACTCTGCATTTCAGTTTATGTCTCCATAATATATCATTTGGAGCACTTACCACCTGCAGGTAACTGCAACTAACACTTGTTTTCGCCTAATTTACAGGTAAAGGATCAATTCACACAATATTCTAGAATGAGCATACAATTAGAATGCTGTAGTGAGCAGTTTCGACCTCCATCAAAACAACCACATGTCCTACATACAAGCTTTTAACAATAGTGCGTTACTGTTAATATTAACATGCTATTAGTATCAGATCTGTCATGTCTGTCAGTTCTCTTTACCAGTCACCTCCCCTCCACTAATTTGACTCTTACACTTCATGCTCTGAATGAAATATGTATCAACAAATAATATACATGGTAACAGTCTTATGCTTCAAAGACTTCATCCGTGGCATATGAATAGTGTAATTTGGACTTTTATACAGTCACCGAGTGCTGCAGGGTCTGCAGGGTCGGCTGATTCTCTTAGCTGAATGATTCCGGAATGTGTGTACGTTGTAATAATCGCTCGATATTTCTGGTTATGGTGATATAGAATTGTATTTCATCGAATGCACTTTAATAAGTGCACTCTCTTCATTTCCAGCCACTGCCATACCTTCAAGAAGTCTAGCCGTTAGCAAAATTCGCGCACCTAGATTAGTTCTAGCAAAAGAAGGCCTTCAGATTCTTACTTGATTGGGTTGCTCATAATAATCACAATGCACTGTTGTTCGCTTGTAGATTATTCTACTAATCGGAGCTTGCAATGTTTGCTCATGGTTGTTGCTCATTTGGTTATATCTTCCTCCTGAAGCTGCCTCGTACACGAAAAATAGATGCCATCGGCGCTGACATTGCCGTAATTTGAAAAATAGCCTAGAACCGATGTAGAAAGTAGTGACTGTGTAGCATGAAATTGTTTCTTGGTGTTAATGTAAATTTCTAATTCACTCCAAGATGCATTAAAATGTACCACCTCAACCGATTTGTAAGCAAAATTGTAGCTTTTTGGCAGTAATCTTGGAAAATGGCCGCCATGTTGGATTTGTATAGTATAGCTACATCACTGGTAGAGGACTAAGTGTTGCACATTCGGTTTTTGTATACCATCATTTATTTGAATCAACTCCTAGATCATTGCATTCGACTAATTAGTTCTCTTTTTATGACAGTTAAATGAGTAGGTTTTTGGCCGCCATCTTCGGAAATGGCCGCCATATTGGATTGTAACAGTATCTACACCACTGGATATGGACTAAACATAGCACATTTAGTTTCTGCACACCATCATTTATTTGAATCGACTCCAAGATCATTGAAATCGACTAGTTCTTTCTCTTATTATGACCAAAAACAGCTTTTGGGTGGCCATCTTGGAAAATGGCCGCCATGTTGAATTTTCACAGAAGCTAGCCCACTGGATATTGCCTTATTGTAGCACATTTGGTTTCTGCATACCATATATTCTTGGAATCGACTCCAAGATCATTGACAAACTAATTATTTCTCTTTTTATGACAAAAAGTAGCTTTTTCAGCAATCATCAAGGGAAATGGCCGCCATATTGGATTTCAACTGTAGCTACGCCATTGGATAGGGACTAAATATAGAACATTAGGTTTCTGCATATATCGACTCCAAGATCAATGAAATCAACTAATTGGTTCTCTTATCATGACAAAAAATTGATTTTTAGCGGCCATCTCGGAAAATCGCCGCCATATTGGATTTTAACAGTAAATACGCCACTAGATAACTACATGTAGCACATGTCATGTGGTTTCGGCATACCATATATCATTGGAATTGACTCCAAGATCATTAAAATCTACTGATTATTTTTCTTTTTATGACAAAAAGTAGCTTTTTGGGCGCCATCTTGGAAAATGGCCGCCATATTGGATTGTAACAGTATATGCATCACTGGATAGTTACTACATGTAGCACATGGGCTCTCTGCATACCATATATAATTGGACTCGACTCCAAGATCAATGAAATCTACTGATTATTTCTCTTTTTATGACAAAAAGTAGCTTTTTTGGCGGCCATCTTAGAAAATGGCCGCCATATTGGATTTTAACAGTAGATACATCACTGGATAGTTACTACATGTAGCACATGGGGTTTCTGCATACCATATATAATTGGAATCGACTCCAAGATCAATGAAATCTACTGATTATTTATCTTTTTATGACAAAAAGTAGCTTTTGGCGGCCATCTTGGAAAATGTCCGCCATGTTGGAATTTTGCGTGGCCACATATTTTTTCTGAAAAAGTGGACAACAGGTAATGTACATGCAAATTTTCTTGCTTGTATGACTATATGCACGATTGTTACATCTATCTGCTCCACTAATCGCGTTTGTCCTTTAGCAAGACAATTATTAGTAATCCACATTGCTGCTCTCTACCCAGGAGTATATATGGTTACTTGATCGGGTGTTAATTAATCGTGTATACGTGTCATGTTTGTCTTATAAGACCTTAGTCAAGTGAATTCTTGAAGTTGAATTGGGCACTCCGACATGTCAGAGGGTTGGGAGTCCGCTTCGATACCTTTACTGCATGTCATGTTTCTGACTGGAAGCATGACAATGGATAGCAGAACATCCACTGAAGCCAGGAGCATGAAGGTAGCATCGTATAGAGAGATTCGACCTGCTACGTAACCTGGATTAACAAGGATCACAATGGGACACACCATATATATTTCGATACCAATTAGAAAGAATGTTTTACATAGATTTGAAATTGAATCTATAATTCTAACTTGAATTTGAAACCATGGTAGGCCATTTATATTCCAAAACTAAAAATTACTTCAAGAACATGAACTTAACTTGACACTATAGAACATTGGTGATCTGTTAAGTTGAGTTTACACATAGACAAAACAAATATTTTACATTTTGGTAAATGGCAAAAATTTGCATCAGTAGCACATCCTTAGCCCAAAGACTAAGAAGAAAAATATTACCAGTACCTGTTTAAATCATATCGCACCTGCAAATTTAAACTAGCCCCTTGTCTTTATTATCGATCCGAATCTGTTATGCAAAGGCATTCAAACGAAGACAGTATCTCTTTCCATTCCAGTTGTAGTATAACTGGTCACTGGTATTACATTGCGTCTTGGATTACCAAGGACATTATTCAGGGTGGTCCCACACAAAAGGAACCGGATGCTTCCCATAATAAAGAAAAGTAATGACACGTTTCACAGGAAAGATCTTTCACGAAGAAAAAACAGTATACCAACAACAGTAATTGTGATTGTCTGAGTAGTTTTTAGTGTATGGGGTGTCTTTAGTTATACACCATGTAAGGTTCCAATTTAAGTCAAATCATACAAAGTCGGTGCCTAAACAAATCCCCCTTCCTCCCCGCGATAGCATTAAGCAACCAGTAATGCATACACCTGTGTTGATGTGCATTAAGCTGTATGACCAGACCGCCGGGCGAGGGTGAAAATTCGTTACTTTTGTGACACCCCTCGTACAGTTACATTTTAAGTAGTGGAGATTCTTTATATATATATTTAAGTATGGAATCAATATCTCGTCAATCGCGAAACGTGCACATAAATTCATAAAATTAAAAAAATCATCGAAAAATATCGATTTACTTGGATACATTTTGTCCAATCACTGTGCGTCTCTCAAGTACGGATTACAGTGCATCAGAATCATAAGCCAATCACAAGCTTTGTTTTTAAACCGCGCGCATTATATACACGGCGTAAACAATAATGTATCCAATCCCAGTGCATCTTTCATTGGAACATAACGCGACCCCGTTAGCAAGAGCCAATCAGATTGCTTGTTTTATCGTTGAGCTAAATTGTTATGATGTACGTAACATCAACATGCTCTTCCCGTCGGGCTTATGGGGCACTGGTCGGCTACGAAAAGAGGCACCAGGTAGGCCCAACACAAAAGTCATCAGCATGAATACGGGAGGAAAGCCTTGTTTCCATTTTATTTTCTACATTTGGGGTAATCTTAAGAAAGGACTACCTCCCAGATTCATGCTGATGGCGATTGCATTATGCCTCCCTGCCACCTTACGTAGCAGACCAGTGCCCCGGAGCTCAGGCGACAATAGCCTGATAATATTCGTTAGTCGAAGTGCTAGTGGCGGATTGGTCTCTTTTCCTAAAATTATTTATGACCTTCAAATGTGTTTTTGGTAATTTGTCAAAGTGGTACTCATTCCTCATCTCTTTAGAATTAATTCGTCTAAACGAATCAATTTATTGTGAGTTGAGATTCCATGTATACAACAAAATCCAGATAAAGTTCGTGTCATCACATCGCATCAAAATAAACTTTTAGCACAACGATAAAACAAGCGATCTGATTGGCTCTAGCTTATGGGACAGCGTTACATTCTAATGAGAGGTTCACTAGGATTGAATTATTTTTAAGAGAGTGTTGTAACAAATTGTTTCAATTTTTTCCACTTTTTGAAAAAAAGTGCATCTTTTGAGCTTGGCGAGATGTGGAGTTATTTTCAGTATATTTTTCTCTAACTTCTGGTAGAATTTCATGTAGATGTCGAGGGGGTGTTACAAAAAGTGAAAACTAAAGCACTTTTGGCCACTCACCCGGCGGTCTAGTTAGCGTGGGGGTAACATTGCCGGGTGTATGTTTCAGGGACTCTCCCTAATGTCCTTTATAGGAACTTCCGTGCGTTTAACAGTCTTTCAATAGTCCAAATTAACTGTGTGACTGGCATGGAAATAGAGAGGCTTGAGATGTGGGGGTGGGGCAAATTTCTTGGGGGTTATTCCCCTTCTTTCTACCTGCTATTTGTGCTACGCCACTGTTGAGCATTTATACAAACATCTACAAGCGGATGTAGCGATCACTCAGTCAATGATGAATAGCTTATCGTGTGATCATCGCCCGCGTGTATCCCTTTGAATTATTGCAAGATAGTGGCGAAGCACAAAGAGCGGGTAGGAAGAAGGGGGGTAAAACATAAGAAATTGTCCCAACCCAACCCATCTCAATTTCTCTATCTCGTTCCCCGCCCGATACAAAGTATACTTAATTATATCAATATACTGCCACACGTACAAACGAGTTCCAATGCCAATGCCAATGTGTTGTCCGAAAAATCAGCCAATGTCTCGAGGGTTCTTTCACGATTTCTAACTTCTCACCCGTTCTTTACATAGTCTGAACTGTTTGCTATTCGTTTGTGCGACGAAGCAGCTGGCCTTGAGTACCATTGCGATAGTTACGTCGCTAGCGGGATCTAGCGAACGCGTACCATGCTCTGTGTTATTATCAAGGATCTCGCACGCGCGGTCACTTAAAGTGGCCTTGCACTCGGACTACAATGATTTATGACATCGAGGCGATAAGTTCCCGATATCTTACTTATTAGTAGTTTTTTGTATAGTTAATCGTATTTAGGAAAGTGAATAGTCCCACACGAGCGCATTAAAATGGTTCATGAGGAGCATTGATGCCAAAAATGAGAAGTTAAAAGTAAAACATTACTGACATGTGTTTATACCGAGTGGCCACCGAGTGACCCATGTATATTGTGCGGCTGGTTTCTAGCCGGTTTGCCCCAACACAGTACGAACACTTAAGAGTTCCAACTTGGTATTGGGGGGGGGGGGGGGGGGGGGGGGGGAGGTAGAATGAAGTCACAAAGGACAGCATATATAACGAGGTGGAATTTGTTGACCAGCCAATGTGAGGCTTTTCTCTCTGGCTTTTCACCTCTGGCACATTTCCCAGCCCCTCTCCCCCCCCCCCCCCCCCCCCAATCGCAAAAAGGATCGACGCCTCTGTCATAAATATTGTGTCGGTATGTATCATGTGAGAGTTAAATATATGCAGCTGTGTACATGTATTCATCAAGATGAAATATAAATAGTGCGAATGACTCGTTAAACCATGAAGGTTCCTCATTCATGTCATTGAGATAACCATAATTTATTATTACTTTCAGGATACAATTGCCGAGTCACCGGTATCACGTCACACTTTCAGTTTCAATTCGATGCTGATTTAAAGATAATGTTGAGTTATGGAAGAAATAATTCAACCAAACAGCGGTAAAGGCTACGGAGGGCACGGGAGGGGAGACTGTCCACTGCACCAAATAATTTGAATAAAACAATATTATGTCATACAACATAAATAAATACAGAGTGTGCTACCAATCAGTTGGACTTCGCTTCCCACTGCAAGCAAATCTCTAGGTACATGCTTACAAGACATCTGTACAAAATAGTTAAAAATTCCTAAATAAACGACGGCGAACAAAATTAAAACAAAATGCCTACATGCAGAATATACTGTAATATTCACATAAAGATTTTTGTCGGTGGCCCAACTTAAATAAAAACAAATCTAGTCCGACTCCAAATAAGAGATCGTGGACATAGATTTTGTACTTACACTGTTTTAAATAATCTAGTACAATTTGATTTATCAAATAAAATAGCAAAATATGTCCATCATGAATCGAGGAGATGATAACATTTATAAAATAAATGCGTGCTATAACTGTGTATTTCACGAAACTATTGACTTAGAACCAAAGGTCGTGTAGTTAATATTGTAAACATTTGGTTTCATTTTCATCACCACTATCTAATATTGTCTTTAAACATCAAATGACACTTTGCCATCAACTACGCAGGGAAATTATATAATAACGCTTTTCGAGTGTTAATAAATTGATCAGAAGAACCATATTTTACTTTCACTTTACACTTAAATACGTAAATTATATATTACATTAATCCCCTTATGCATTATTGCATGTATGCCAGCTATACAAAGATTCCAATTCCTTCCGGCTAAGGACCAGTTCTTGGATAGTCCTCAGTGTGATGTGGTTCGTTTTCTTCTTTTCTACTCGTATCACCATTCTCCACCAGGCGTGTGTTATCTCTATTATAGGACGTCCTATCTTTGTATTCTACCGGGCGTGATTCACACATATTTGAAGCTTGACTCAAACTAGAATTTAGAATGTGACTTCTCTATTTGCTGAAACGGCTGTATAACCTAACATCAACCAATTATTGAAAATCATCAATGATTTTCATCAAGATTTCATGTTCTTGTTGGAAATTGTCCTCAACAATTCAAATGTTTGCATTTAGGTTAAATGTTGGAATATTTGTTATGTTCTAAGTGTACAAATGACTGACTATAACTTCGGTCTTTCTTAGATCCCAAGTTCAAATGTTAGTGAAACATCTCCTTAAGGTCGTTCTGTGTTCTGTCATCATTGTTTCCGCGATCCTTCTCCCTGCATTCCCGACGTTACTCCACCATCTCACGAAGGACTGTGTTCTGATGTGTTCTGGAGTATTGATGTAGATTTGGCGTTTGAAGTTTAGCTGCATTTGTTGTTAAGTGTTTGGCCAGAAACTGTGAAGTATTCTTTTCAGAACGTATAGACTATCAACCAAGTTCGTTTTCGTAACATCCTCAGTATCAGAATGGCTGTAAGTGGAGGCTCTTTGGTGAAGCGTGTCATCTTTCTCCTTTATTACACAGGTAAGAAATCGTAAATCATACATATCTGTTAATGTTCATACATATTCGGAAAGCATGCTAGTAAATCATATGGGATATGGTACATTTCGTTCATGACAATTTTAAATAATGCTGACTATAAGTTCTGCAAGGCTGGTTATATAAATCGTTTTTTTTACAGCGTGCATATATTAAACAAATGATTGGTTTCGTTAGAACTGCTAGCATTTCATTAAACTTGTAAAGATATAATACACCCTTGTTTGCATACACAGGTTACGCTCGGTTCGCTCAATATTGATCTGATCGGCATCTTATTTGATTCGTAAATCAGTGCACTAGAACTTGTGTATTTCACGTATTCACGATTTCTAGCTAGGCGCTCTTATTAAGATATCACATTAGATGCTAGATATGATATGCAGAATCAAGCAAAATGATATGTAGTATGGCTTTTGTGCTAATGTCTTGGTTTTCTGAATCCAAGTGTCATTGATTTATAGTATATTCTCTATAACTTTAAAGGATATCACGTGAAGTTAGATTAAGTCACTTTGATTGCACCTATCAAATATACACTTGGTGGGTGAAATCAAGTATACACACAAAGATTTATAAACATATGGCAACTAGATTACTTACGCATTTCCGACTCCAACAATATATATCAGTACGTAGATATATGTCGTTATAATTATCGAAGATTCTGATTAAATATTTGATGATTTTGGAGATGTTCTTTAGCTACATTTTCTCCTATAGGTAGCTACCGTTTCACAATGATACGTTTAGTTCTAAGACACATTAACGTTCAACATGGCCTTGGCACGAACTCGATTACTAGTACTTCGCAGATATGTTAATAAAAGACCAGCCGTAAAATGAGCATGATGGCTCAGCTGTCGAGCGTCCGTCTCATGCATATGAGGTCGTACGGGTTTCGAACCCCCGCCATCATGATACACAGCAGTATAACAAACTACTGCCTTGATAGGCGTTTGTCATATACTATGCAGCACGAAGTATGGTATAATGATAAACATAGCTAGTATCATAGTAATGGTATACAGGGGCCGCTCGTAGAGCAATGTGCGTCACTGCAGTTGCTACACGTTATTTTGTTGGCATGTGTTTTTCATCTACTTATACTACTACTAGTATTACCACATATTACTACTACTAATTCTTATATTCATGCAGATGTACTAGTATTGTGATGCAATTTATAATAACATACGTTGCCTCTATCTAGTTTGCTAGGAACAAACACTATTGGATGCAGTAAAATAGGCCTATTAACATTTGTCCTTTATACAGTCATGACTGTTGGAACCCCTGACGTATCTATCATCGTTCGTCACCCAAGGCCTCTAATCGGAGAATCAATTGCCCTTATTTGCATCTACAATCCTCGATCATCGGTACAATCATTCAGCAACCTGCAATGGTGGAGAAATGGGACTAGAATTGCAAACTTTTCATGTCCAAATGATGCCAAAAATGCTGACATGTGTCAGGAAGATGTTTTGGGTGGCATGGGTGATAAGAGGTTATCATTCGAAGCAGATGCCGTCTTCAGCGGGAACTTGACTATTTCGGGGTTACGAGCCTCGGACAGTGGAGAATACAAGTGCTCTGTCATTACACAATTCGGCATAGGACAGAACACGACACAACTGAGTGTCAAAAACCCAGGTAGTGTATACTTGTATTCAGCCATTAAGAATTTTAACCATTAAAATAAGGAAGTGACGACTAAAGTAAAGTACTTAACGAGAAAGATGTAAGCCTTATTCGCTTAACATGTGAATACATCTTCTTGTTCTAATTAACTCCTTTCGCACTATTCTAAGTTGCGTTTCCATTTCTTATTTTATTCTTTGACGCCAACATATAATATATAAACATGTCTAATATCTAATATTATCATGTTAGTACGGTGAATTTTAATTTAGTTCAATTATACTGAAAGAGAAAAGAAAATTGATATATCGAGGCAACCAATGTCCAACAGCTCAAGGACTCCAATTCACCAACAACCATACCTACTTGTTATTGTTCCCAAACACACTTTATCCAATCTATATTAGTCATAATTACTTCTACCAATAGGTCAAATGTCTGCAGAAGCACATTGTTTTTTATCATAGGGAACACAGCTACTCAATTTGAAGGCCAATGAAAATATAATTTAGTTGTATTATGACTTTACGGATAGCTATATAATTGTGATTTATGTTTTGTTGAATGAGATACATTTTAAAAGAATCTCTTAAATTATAAGATGATAAGTTTTGGCCATTTGATTCAAACGTCGTATTTACCCTTGTACACACAGATCAGCCGGAGGAGCCGGAGATATCTGGTCTTCAGCATCTCCAGGAAGGCATTGCACATAATGTTACCTGCTCAGCAAACGGGGTTGCGAATGGTGAACAGCCAGCCATCTACTGGGACTTGGCAGGACAGGATGTTTCATCGAATGTATCGGATGTATGGGAGACGCTTCCACAGGGCTTCTTCAATGTCACCAGCACACTGCGATTCTATCCGACGTATCGTGATCACAAAGCTATACTTGGTTGTGAATTGCGACTTAATGCAGTGATTAAGAGGTGTCAGGAGAGACTGAATATTTTATGTGAGTTCCACGTATCATATTTTTGGTAAAGAAAAGAATACACTAAAACAATTTTCTTATTTAGAATGTAAGTATATTGTCCATTAGTAAGTTTCACCTTGTAATCCATCATATATTTCCGGTTCGTGAATTATGAAAGTTAAACAAGAGTCTGGATGGTACTATGACGAATTCTCCCTGTGTTGTGTTTTGTCATACATTTCAGTTGTATAATTGATCTATACAACTTAATGTGTACTCTCAGATATGCTACAATTAATTACACTTTTTCAATTGCCAGGTTCAAATAATGTAAAATTAAATTGTATTGATTTCCATTAATATTGTTTCCTTTTTGTTGGTTTTACTTGAAAAAGACGCCCCAAGAGAAGCCCGAATCACTCACGCTTCACCAGTAACCATGCCAACAGTTTCACCAGGACGTCAGATCAAAATCACCCTAATATGTACATGGAAGGGCAATCCACGTCGTGAAGCTACATGGCTATTAAGGGGCAAACCACTAGAAGGAAACGATAGAAGATTCATAACTGACTCAACCGAAATCATAGTCACGGCTCCACCAACGAATGATGAAACTTTTGCCATGGTAACAGATGATAAAGGGAGTGATGTAGGGAGTAGCTCTCTAAAAATCCTCAACGTAGAACCATCTGACTACGGTGGCTACCAATGCAAGGTCACTTCACATCTGGGGGGAGATGTGGCGTATTACAACTTGACCACGCTCTGTAAGTTGTATACATGTTGTAATTACGGATAGGTCCAGCTGCTGCTGTTGAAGTAAAACTATTTGTATTATATATCTAAATTCATGTAATTCAAGCAATGTATTGTAGTTCACTTGAGATGAATATGAAATGAAACATAATAATTCATGTATGCTATGCTGCAATTATTTGTGTCAGTTTGTTTTACCAATAACAACAATTTAGAGATTATCCTTAACCTTCTATCAATTTTATAAACTAATGTACACTCATACACGTGGCTCTGTGTGTTTTCCGGTACTTGGTCTACACATGTATTTGTAATAGATACCATATATTTAGTGATTTGTTTAATGTATACAAGTACAGTCTTCGTTTTTATATAGATACATTTTGGTTTGTATTATGTAATAATGTTTCCGTCGTATTTTCTACACCTCGTTCGGTGTATTCATTGTATATGGCTGTATTATATTGATTCTGCTGTATTATGTTATCATAAATATTGTGTCATAACTTTTGTATAGTGTTTGATTTATGCGAAAAATAGGTGGTACATCTCCGATCATAAGTGCTTAATTTCTCGATTCTACAATTGAAATTGATTGAGGTAAAAGGTCATAAATAATAATTACGATTTGTATTTCTTTTGATTTCCCTTTTTAACAACATCATAGATCCTCCTCCTTCACCTATCAAATTCACCGTCATTCCATCTTTGACAACATCTTCGTCACTTCATGTTGCCTGGCAACGAAGTTTACACGTCAATGAAAGTGAACGTTACATAATTCAATACTGTACTGTAGATGCAATTGAAACGGACGCATGTACTTTTGTTACTGGAGTATTTGGCAAAAATGCAACAATAGATGATCTCTCTGCATTTACTTGGTATTATCTGAGTATTTTGGCCACGAATGACGCTGTAAATAGCAGCGAGGTCAATACAAATGCCACAACTGCACGTGAGTATATATATCTTATATAAGCTTAATAACATTATCACCTATTCACACTATTGGCTCCATTAATCGGCAACTAGAATGGCCAATTACCATGCACTGTCATACAGATGTCAGTTTTATAGTTCCTACATATACAAGAAAATATTATATCAATATGATAGAGAAAGACTCTTTTCATATGTCCATTGGCTTACATCGTGAACGATCTGACATAATGTGTTCATTTTAATTGATAGTTATATATAATGCAAACGTAGTAAATTAACAATAATATATCCTTCCTCAAACAAAATACACAAAGTGCTTGTGCTTGTGCTTGTGCTTGTGTAAGCTCGAAAGCTTACTTCTCTGATTAAAGTCCTACCTCCTTCAACCATTTGATAAAACATTGCGCCTGAGCTGTAGAACTATAAAGAATATAATGATAAGAAGAGAGAAAGTGAGTAGGTTCAATAGTTAATATAAAAGCATAGATACCAACCACAGTCACTACCAACACTCGTGTACTACGTGATAGTCTTCTCCTCCCAGTAGTTTCCGACGTTGATACGCGAGGCCATGTCAACGTGAAAAAGTACCGTTGTGAGCGTACAGACTGTCCGACGGATAGAGTGTCCGAGCTGCCATTCGCGTTATGTATAGAGACATTAGTTGTCATGCAATACAACATACCAAGGAGGAATAAGAAAGCTCCTCCTTGCACATACACACTTTATTTAGGTCTGTACTGTGCATGTGCACACACACACAATATACCATCACCCACGTTATGTGGGTGTGTGTGCACATGCACAGTACAGGGGGTGTATTCTGAAAATGTAGCGGAGATACAAATTTTATCTCCCTAAAATAAAATCGCGCTAACATTTTGTTAAATCGGTATTCTGAAAAAGATTTTAAGGAAATGTTAACGCTTACGCCAGTGCGCGTTGTAAATTAAAGCCACGCCCCTTGCTGCTCCTTTGACCAATGAAAATATCGCTTACATCGATATTTGTAATCATTTGCATATGACTTTAAGACCACGTGGGAATTGCGCCGTGATTAAAATTTATATTGCAAGTGTATGTATACTATTTGTTTGAACGTAATAATCAAGATATAATAATCGTAATGATAAAGTCGGACATGACTGTGAAAAAAAATTCGTTTGGTCTCAAAGATTTATGTTTATTTATTTATTATTTATTATTTATTCATGTTTTCTTTATAACAAATACAGGGTGGGCCGTTCAGTTAAAAAACTGCTTTCCCGCGGCGCCCTGTATGAGACGTATAAATATATATTACAATATAGTTAAAGACATAATCTATACATTACAAAATAATCAACATCTTAAATTAAATGGAAATACAAACAAAAATACAATAAAAATATATACATCGACATGCATTCATCTACCCCAATCACCCTACCTGATAAATATGATAACTGAGAATTATAGTAAAAACCAGTTTAAATATAACAGTAATAATGGGTCAAAAATATGTACTTATAACATGTTTATTGCACTTCTACTTTTCTTTTTAAAAATACTTAATGAAGAACTATATTGGATGGAAATAGGAAGTTTATTAAATAGCGAACTACCTGTATAGACAAATGATCTCTTCATATATTCGGTACGATGATAAGGTACTGTGAGAGGGCTTCTCAATGTGTATCGAGTTACATAATGAGTGGTGCGCCGTTCTATCAATAATTCAATATACACTGGAGTCAAATTATTTAAAGCTTTATACATGATTACACAATAATGATATTTTATTCTTTGTTCCACCGATTGCCAATTCAGTGTACCTAACAAAAAACACTTAGATGTAAAGCGGTCCACATTTAAAACAAGTCTTGCATTACTATTCTGTAATTTCTGTATCTTTGATAAATTTGCCTTTGAGCAGCTTCCCCATGCAGTGCAACAATAGTCTATATAGGGTAAAATGAGTGCATAATATAAGTTAATAAGTACTTTATTCGGAACTAAATGTTTTATCCGTCTTATACATGCTATAGACCGTGATATTTTCAGACATATAGTTTCAATATGTTTTGACCGAACTAATTGAGAGTCGAGTATAACTCCAAGATATTTTAAATGACTGACGTTTTCTAATTCACTATCATTATATTTTATAGAAAGAACGAGGTTATGCAACTTTCTTTTGGGACCAAAAGTAATCACTTTAGTTTTATCTGGGTGAATATACATACCATTATACTTAAGCCATTTTACAATTAAGTCAAAATCTCTTTGCAAATTAATTTCAATTTGAGAATGATCACTATCCTTATTAAAGATAGCAGTGTCATCCGCATAAAGTGAAATCTTTGATTGAGAACTAAAGCTCAATTTACATATATCATTTATAAACAAACAAAATATGAGTGGGCCAAGAATTGACCCTTGTGGAACACCAGACTGAACAGTTAAATAATTACTTGAACATCCTTGGACTGATACACAATGTTTTCTACTTAACAGATAAGACTCAAACCACTTATATTCATCATTTCTTATACCATAAAATGACAATTTCGCAAGAATCAAATGTAATGGAATGACATCAAACGCCTTTTTGAGGTCTAAAAATACGGCACCTATTAACTGACCTGAATCCATATTTTGTAAAAGAAAATCTACTATATGAGTCACACATGTGGCTGTTGAGTGTAATTGTCTAAAACCAGATTGCTCTTTTGATAAGAGTTTATTGTTATTTAAAAAAATCATACAATTGTTTATGCACAGCCTTTTCCAGTATTTTAGAGAGAATTGGCAATATTGAGATTGGACGAAAATTACTTATTTCAAACACACCACCTTTGTGTATCGGTGTGATACGTGCAGTTTTAAAATCCATTGGAATGTCAGAGGTTATCAAAGATCTATTAAATATGTGAGCTAAATGAGCTGCAATGTATTCGACAGCTAACTTTAATAATTTAGGATGTAGACCATCCACACCAACAGCCTTTTTACAATTTATATTCTCTAATTCATTCCTAACAAATTCAATAGATATTTCCTTAAATTTAAATTCCTTGTCTATTTGGCATAACGTATCAAGAGCATTTATATCTCTAACACTAGGCGGTGCGCCTTCATTCAATCGATTACTCACTTCATTGAAAGCGACATTTAGTTTGGATGCTATTTCCTCAGCATCAGTAATAATATTTCCTTCAATTTTTCTTAATGTCACTACCACATTCCAAAAATTCATTTTGATAAAAAATTCTCTTCAACTTTTTACTTATATTGTTTGCTTTATTTCTAAAGCCTTTAAATTTATCCCAGTGACATTGCAATTTAGTTTGATAGTATTTCTTTCTAAAATAATCGCGTTCACGTGCTAATAATATATATTCATTAGTTATCCATGGTGCACCATGGCGCTTTCTCCTAACCGAAATAAAAGGAGCATGAATATTACTCAATTCAACAAATTCCATCCATAACTCTTCTACAGAGATATCATCAGAATACAATTTACTCCAGTCTACTTCAAGTATGTCTTTAATAAATTTGTCTTTATAAAAAAAAAACGAAATGATCTAAATTTGCTTACTTTAGGCTTTAGCAATCTACACGTTCCCACTGTGTACACTAGTGCATGGTCACTGAACCCTACACATTGCACTCCAGATTGAACAATATTGTCTATATTTAATGTAATTATCAAATCAATTAACGTACTACTATGTGGATTGATTCGTGTCGGTTGTTTAACCAATTGCTGCATTTGCATAGAAATACATAACTCTTTTCCTTTTTTTGATAGTCCATTTTCTGTTAGCATATTACAATTAAAGTCTCCTAATAAAATTACATTATTTGAGAACGACAATACGTTTTCTATGGTATTTTCTAAATGTTCAAAATATAAATTATGTTCGTTGGGTTTCCTATATGTGACAGCAACAAATAGTGAACTTGCATTTGACTTCTTGATCTCCAACCACATCAGTTCCAATTCCTTGGGTTCTAAATCAAATCTTCTTATGTATGTGTATATTTCTTTAATATAACATCCAACTCCACCACCTAATTGTCCTCTGTCTCTTCTTTCAAATTTATACGCCGGTATTGTGATCATATTATCTGTTATATTTTCATCCAACCACGTTTCTGATAAGCATAATATATCATAAGGATTATTAATAAGAAGCTGCTGTAAATCTATAACCTTGTTTCTTAAACTTCGTATATTTAAGTGCGCAATTTTTATACCTTTATCAACTGGGAACTCCAAATTGTTAGTACCATCTAATTGATCGCCTAGATCACCTTCGTGAGGACCTACTGTCACGTGTATGCTTTCAGTATTACCATCGTCTAAATCACTAGATTCCTCATCTCTAAAAGGCATATGTAAAAATAAACATTTCGGACATTCCCAATTTTCAAATTTGTTTTGTATACATTCATACTGTTTTTTCAATACATGACCCCAATTTATATGAACCCATTTCAGGCATGTTGTACATAATAATGCTTTCTGGTTTTTCCTAACAGGTTTTTAACAACAACTACACGGATTTTGTATCATTCAACATACAACATTCAACAAAAATACTGAGGAAAAGTAACACAAATCTTAAGGCTACCTACGATAACAAAATTAATAATACTCGGTACTAGGTTCAAAACGTTAAAAATTAGCCCTTTCTGGAAACTAAGAGAATACAAGTTCATAAAATATTAAATAATTGTATTGATGCAATTAAGTTTGTTCATCTAAAATGAGTCTTGACTCTTTCTTATGTGCTTTATCAATTCTCGAGTGTACTGGTATCTGTTGAAAGTTACAGTTTTTGAGTATATTGATTATTTGTTAGAGTTTGCTGATTTCAAATGTACAGATACCTGAGTGAGTATCGAACTTCACAGAGCTCTGAGGAATCGAGTTCGAGGCCGTTTTTATCAATTAATTATTATTACATGTATTTAATTGCAGTGTTTTTTCAAGTTGTCTTGTCATTGTTTTTGTATGGTTGTGTTGTCAGATGATTTGAATGAAAAATTATAACGAATTTAAGGCACTATAATTTCCGATATATTTATGGGGGGAACGGTAACACTCATGACCTTCGAATCTCCAAAATAAGCGCGTTTAATCTCATGCGCGCGCAAAGTTTGCTAAAAGCGCGCGATATCTACACCCGTTATGTTTTAATAAATTTCATTTCATTTTCGTTTCAATCAATCAAACTAATTTGCTTTATATTATGTAATCAACTCAAATTATCACGATGGCGGCACAAAGAGCGAACAACTTTACGGGCGGCCATGCGCGCGCGTGTTGATACTCGTGGAGGATACGAGCTCCAAGAAGCGCTGCCATAGGCATAGCTTACTTTTCGATTCAAGTCACGGAGATAAAACTGCTACTTAGTGATTTTAAATTCTGTTGTAAGTTTTATGTTAAAATTCTTTTCAGAATACCGATTTGCCTCATTTGCATAAAATTTGCATATCTTCCATGGCATCTACAATAAATTTTAGCGCTGGCTAAAAATTTGTAATGACGTAGATAAAACAAAAATCGCACAGTTTAAGAATACCGATTTCCTAAAAAAAAATTTAGTGACGTAGATACAATAAATCGTTAGCTTAAAATCGTTTTCAGAATACACCCCCAGGCCTATAGAAAGTGCGTATGTGTGTATCGTAATCGTAATGCATGACAACTTATGTCTCGGTACATTAACTGAACGTCAGCTTGACCACTCTATCCCCCGGACAGTCTGAACGCTCACACCGGAATCAACACTTGGCAGATCGCATTTATTTTTCGGTGATGTGCTTTTTAAAATATATTTGGAGAACTGGAAACTCTTCTTGTGTACGACTACGTCACGATTATAAACACATTGTGATGATTGTAAAGCATCCATTCTTCCTAGACCTTAGCTATTGTATTTTCGAAACTAGTACCGAGTGGTTAGGGTGAAATTACTATGTTTATTACACTTGCCTGGGAGATATGTAACATCCATCAACCCAATGATGGTGTTGCTATTATGTTTCAACAAAAATGTGACTATTATTTTTAGTCGAGAAGTGGAGAATTGTTCCAATTGCAGTATTTGGAATTAAATACTTGATTTCAGTTATATTATTTTGCTTTTTGATCATCGTAAATTAAAAGTACTCATATGATTCAGAATATGCCAATAAATTACAACTGACCAACATATAATTCAGTTTAACTAATGAGTGAGTATACATTCAAGTAAAACATGACTGTTGCAAATTATTTTAACACTTCCTTGTTTTCTATCTACACTATCTAGCACTTTCGCCAGACCATTATGGTAAGTGTAAAGTCATGTTTCATTTTCGTTACCCTTTCACGTACATTTTAAGTACATTTCAAAACATAAACCACGTCTTGCACGCAAGGTTTAAACATTTAGTGTAGAGTTAAAGGTAATATTTAGCTATAAATATTGTTAACAAATGTCAAGAAATTGTAAATACCAACTATGTTAATGGCAATAGCTATCTCGAATGAACCAAAAAACAACATCACAGTGTGAACATTTTAAATAAATAAACACATATAGAGTGCGTCCCCAGTTTTTCTCATGCACCCCCCCCCCCCCCCCAAAAAAAAAAGGAAAAACAAAAAAGAAGTCGGACAACGCTACGCCATGTCGTGGTATTAATTGCGGGGGGACACGATTTTGAATGAAAACATTACCTGGAGCATTTGATATTTTTAATTTGTTTTGTTATATTAATTTCGCTGATATCTCAGCCAGAAAAAGTGAGTTTGCCACGCCTTTTGCAAGCATAGCCAGTGTAACATTTATTATTCGTCCATCTTGCCTTAATGTACATGTTATTATTTATCCAATGAATACGTGTGTAATGGGAACATGAAAATCATGGTCTGCAAACCATATAGTTGTCCATTATTACTGGTATTGAAACAGAATGAGTTGACATTAGGTATGCTCTATCCAATACCAATCAACCAAAGTGCGAGCAGGCAGTTTGCCTTTAAGATATCATGTGACTCTAAGAATATGTTTTTACTTTCGGTTTGGTTATACTTATAATACATGCTACCCTATCACATTTTATAATTTTGTTATTCAACCATAAATAACATTGACTTCAATGAATGTAATTTTATTTGGAAAGTTGGAAAATCTACAATAAAATGAATATTTACGTTTGTTGGTATTTAACATGAAATGTGTTTTACGTGTTATATTTGTCGGTTGCATTCGGAAAAGAAACCATATTCTTTTGTAATACAACGCTGAACCCCCCCCCCCCCCCCCCCCCCCCCATCCATATACAGCCTTGGACAAAAATATTAGACCAAGCACTTTTTGTTTTACACTATTTTGTCTCTTTAATTACATTTTAAAGAAACACAAGTTAATACAATATCAAAGGGGGTACAGTCAATGGGATTAGGAATGCTTACAACAGATTCGATGTCTTGAACTTTAGGAAAACAGAATTTCATGAATATTTACATGGATTTTTATCATAAAAAGGTATGGCTTCTATACACACGTTTTCAATGCATAGTAAAACATTTTAAGAATTGTTTCTGTAAGTTGTGATTATAGCATAGAAATGACTTTCCATTCTTTGTGGGACTTGTTTATGAGTAAATTAATTATTGATTATATTTCCCTGTCGCTCTTATCGAATAAGTAATACCAGGTGAAGATAGACTCTATCCTGATACTCTGCTAAAGCACAGGCAGTCAGCATCCAAATATTATTTGATTTTCCAATAGAGATTTATGCCACTTGGCAACTCTCACCAAGAATCAAAGTGCTAAGACAAATTACACTAGGAACTGGGGAGACCTGTCTATGATATAATCACAGCTTACAGGGAAACAAAGATCAACGAACTTTGCATGTATATAAAACCCATACCTTCAATGTACACGGAAGGAATGGGCAAAACACATACAATTTCTATAACATTCACGTTTTTAATCAAATTTAAGGCAGAAAATAAGTGGCAGGTATCACTAAAACAATTTGTGTTTAAGATACTATGAAATGGACAAATTAGCGTAAAACTTCAAACAAATTGATCGAAAAGTGCTTGGTCCAATGATTTTGTCCAAGGCTGTATATCATAATTTAATCAGCTGTGCATTGAACTTTTTTTTATGGAATGAAATACAAAACTGTCAATAATTGGTTTGCAATTATTAACAAAGTTACTATACAATATGAAATAGTATTTTCTTTAATTAACTATTTAGGTATAACAGTCTCTGTGGACCAAGCCGCAGATGTGCTCACGTTATCAAGCAAACCCAGCAGTCAACAGGAAACAGTCCCCGTTGGGGTGTGCTTCATCGTCCGCCCATCCGGAGGGGAATTCGCGTGCCCCACTAATCAACCGGAACAATGCGTTAATGTTGATTCGCCCGTCATGATACTCAACATCAGCGAATTTAATTCACTTGAAATTGTGAGCTACGGGAGAGGGCTTTGCAGTGATTCATCCCCGTATACAGGTAACATTATGTGCATGAATATTTGTTATAAAGGATGATTATGGTTTAGATTGGATATGTTGAAACTAATAACACAGACGACAATTATGTGGTCAGCTCGTGGATACTATATGTATGATGTATACGATTTAGAGACCTAATCAAACTTTAATAATGTATTTGTGTTGTATTTATTTGTATTGCTGTATACACTCGTGTTGTATTTATTTGTATTGCTGTATACACTCGTGTTACATTTGTCGATTAAGTAATTTTAATCACTTGTTTAAAGAAAATAACCAACACTGTTCACTGAATTATGCCATACGAAATCCCAATACTGTATGCAAGGATTTGATGAAGATAGGACATAATATTAGTTTTTTTGTTTGCGTGATAACCGACAACCGGGAAATTCCAAATTTTCCTGAGAATAATGCCTAAAATGTAGAACGCTAATTGTTATGTTTTTGTTTGGCCATTTACACTTGATGTCGATCCCATATATCATATATCCATTAACTTTCAAGAACGTCATTACACTATGTTCCTGATGAAATATAACTATCCTTCATAACCAATGTATGCCTAATTTCATCAAACTAAATCGTTAATTATCTGTTTATCCCAAAAAACATATTTGCTCCTCAGACAACGACATAACCCTACATACATTTCCGACATGGCTCTTAAATTTGTATGTTACCATAATCATTATGAAATGGATCTACATGCAGTAACATTGCTCAAAATCCCCAAAATCCAATTGGAATTTTAGTTGTTCCCTCTTACCTTGTATTCGTATTCACAATAGAAGCTTTGGACATATTTTGTTTTTTAGTGAATATCACTTTGTATTTGTGTTCATTACTCGGCTATATAAAGTCAATTTAACTTGAAATCTTCACACATTTCTTAGTGAAATATCCGATCACAATCATTTACATTTTATCAAGTATTCGTTTGTATAGTTATGTCAACAAAGTTTAATACAAGATTCCTTGGATATCATTAATCTTACTATAAAGTTTAATCATGAGCTTACGTCATCCCAATTTTGTATAATTGTATTCTTATGGTTATATTCCAGTTAACGCTCAACAACCTAAATCACCGTTTACATCCATCATGTTTATCTCCGCGGTCGTGGTTGGTGGTTCCTTGATAGTGATACTGCTGGTAGTCAGTATCATTTACATTGTGGTGTGCGTGGGAAAAGGAACACATAAAGATAGTAAGTAGTGGGTAATTATGTATAATTAAAATACACATCGATTATATTGATACCTGTCCCCCTCGTCTTTCTGGTGCGCCTTATCCTCCTTTCTCTTCCTTTTCCTGATATTACGACCAATACGACTACTTCTCTACTACTACTACTACTATATATACTACTACTACTACTACTACTACTACTACTACTACTACTGACTACTACTACTACTACTACTACTACTAATTCTGCTATTACTAATACTGACTACTACTACTAATACTACTTATAGCTACTAGTACTACTACTGACTCTACTACTACTTACTACTACTACTACTACTAATACTACTTATACTACTTTACTACTAGCTACTACTTACTACTACTACTAACTACTACTACTACAACTACTACTACTAATTCTGCTAATTACTAATAATAATACTACTACTAACTACTACTTATACTACTTTACTACTACTACTACTACTACACTACTACTACATCTCAC